>BMAW01125879.1:946234-966788 GCA_019974015.1 Nephila pilipes
CTCACTGAGTGATCTGTTGTATTTGAAATCTGTGCTGTAGGAACTGGATATGAATAACATATTTCTTGCATTCCTTTCAAAATGTTATAAAACTTTTACAAAAAAATTAATGATATCTAAATCAATTATCATTAAAATTCTTTTGGTTTGTTTAATATATTACTTAAAATTGTTCATTTACCATTTCTTCTAGAATGTTTTGTTGAAATATGGGTTAGCCCACTGCCTTGGTGATGGAAATATTTGTTTGACATAAATATAACGGTTAAGAAAACTTCGTTTCTGTTTTATTAAATTATTATTTGACAGAGAATATCTGCAACATTTTCAATTTTATTACCAAAGAAAAGGCAAAAAAAGTACACTTATTTAATTCATTAATATACATATCCTCATGCATTCCTATTAATAAAATTATTTTTGAGATTTAAAGATAATCAAGTCTTATAAATGCTGATCTCAGATAAAATGCGATAAAAGATCAAAAGAACTCATTTAAATTAGTATTTTCATTCAGATCTTGGCAAATTGATAAACATATAAAAAGACTGATCTGATTATTGAGAAATTTTTGTTTGCTAAATTAATGCTTTAAAAAGATCAGTTAAGCATTTCAAAGTTAATTGTTTGGTATTACTAATTTTTAAATATTAAATGAGACACACTTGTAATAAAATATGTTCCGAACATATATTTTAATTCCTATTGTTCAAATGAAATAAAACAACTGTCATGACTGAAATTGTATATGCATTACAAACACAGAAGATGAAATGATTGAATGTTTACTTCCTGAAGTATTAAATAAATAAATATTCTTAATTTTCTACACATTATGAAAATTAAAAAGACATTTCTTCAGCTAAATGATGAAATGTAACTAACAGCAGCGAAGAATATTTGTTGAATTGCAAAACAATTTAATGGAAGAAGAAGAAAAAAAAAAACTTAAACATCTAAAAAATCTACAACATTATACATTAAAACTTTTCCTCGTCTGTACATGAGATAAATCACTTTACTTTTCCTGAGCATCTGAATCGATACTTATTCTTACAAATCCATTCCCAACTGAATTTTCGAATGGAATCCTTATTTGTTCAGAAGTCTCATTATCACAAATGCGACTCATCGGAATCGAAATTCTATCATGCATTACTTTTGCTTCCGTTAAAATATCTTTAACGGTTTTTTCCTTCAAGGAACCAATATCAAATACATTTATATTTTGTATTGAAGGATGCATCTGAAACATTAAGAAAATTACTCTAAATTAAGTTACATTATTAAGTTTTATTGAAAATAACAAATTAAATAAAGAAAGCGTTTCTATCAAAATTTATATCAGATATATTATTTCTCGTTATAAGCTCTCTAAAAAAATGAAAGTAATTATTACAATAACCTAAAATTCGATTAAAAATTTTCGTAACTTTTGCAATGAAAATCTATAAATTCAGTAATCATGAAATGTTATCGTACGGTAATTTTTCATTTTCGGAACGAAAATGCTAAAATTGACAGCAAATTTCATACTTAACTCTTAAAAATGACAGAGAAATATTTTAAATATATGCCAAAAAAAATGTAATAAAAATGTGCACACAAAATACTAAGCATTTAGTAAAAATATGCATTGTAGCATATTAATTATCAGAATAACTTTTAGAAACATTTTATTAATGAAATATTTTATAAACGTACCTTAAAAGAATAAGCAGCAAAAAGTGAACTGGACTTGACAATGTTCTGAAAGATAACAATGTGAGAATTAGATTAGCTGAAACTTGCCTCCAGAATATTGTATGATTCGAAACAAAGGGAACACTTTCTTCTGCTACCAAAAGCCCTAACCCCCATAAAGGGCCATAAATTCTCCTTCGAACTTCTAAGAAGCAAGAAAGAAAGAAAAAAAGCAAACCGAAAGCAAGTACACCCTTTAAATCATGTCATTACATTTAAAGAGCCGCGCAGTAACACGTGCTTTTAACAATTACCCCCCTCCTAGTAGCCAGAAGAGAAATCCAAGTCCATATGACCAAGGTCAATACTCCAAATAACCTATGTATATAAATTTCGCAGTATTGTAACGCCATATAGTAACAATAAAAAAAATCAAATAAAACTTTCTCAAGAAGCGTATCTCAATTGATACGTTGGGCCGTATAAGACACCGTGATACGCTGGGAGCGAACGGGTTAAAAGAAGAGTTCTTTTTTTAAAAAAAAAAAAAAAGAAGAAGAAAATGTATCACTGTGTGAGCTATATTTTTGAAATTATTCCAATTTCAAAATGTATCTTATTTTTGTAAATAATCAAATGCAGGAAGCATAAGTAACAGAAAGCAAAGTTAATATAATGCATTAATAAAAAAATAAAATTTAATAAAACCTTTGGTCAAATCTTCAAATTTGGCGTAACATGTTGATGCCGTTCTGTAAGATGATTATTTAAATATAAGTGATATTTAGGTTCCACGAATTTTATTGTGGAGTAAAGATTTTCAGCAATAAGTTGTGCCCAAAATTGAAATCAGACTGTCATTGATTGATTGATTGTTTCATTAACTTCACTCTGAAAAGCAATAAGAAAATTTTTTGCGACGGACCTCGCAATTTTGAACTTGGTCAAGTGACGACGTTGACAATTGAACTCGGTCTCACTGACCAAACTTCTACACTACGCAAACTTGAGGACACTGAGCCTCGACAGAAGAAAGTTTTATAAATTTAACTAGTAGTTTTTCACATAAAGCTTTCAAAATTTTCTTTCACTTAGATTGTATAAAATAGGATAATTTCATATTTTCATGACACAAAAGAAAACAAATATTACCAATACATATAAAACCATTTTTAAAAATAGTTCAGCTCAATATTTCTATTATCAATTAAAACTATGAAACTACTTTAAAATTTATTTGTAAGTTATAATGCAATTTGCGAATAATTTACACACAAGTAAGTATCCGTAATTTGTTTGAACAGTACAAAAATGTATTAAAATTATTTATTAATCTTAGGATTATTGAAGGACAATTTTTGTTATTTTACATAAACACAATATGTTCAATTTATGTTCCAGTGCATTACCTAAATTTTGAAAGAATGTGTGCTTTAATTATTACTCTGACAAATGGTGTCTTTTAACAAAATTGAGCTGAGCTATTTTGTAAAATTATAAGAAAATAATTATGTTCACCATGGACACACATAAAACATGCTGATTTTAAAAAAATTTGGAATTGTAAATGCGTGACCGTCGTGAAAAATTAATAGCAAAGAAAAAGAATCCAAAAATTTTAAAGGTGAATGAAATAATATGGCGTACTCTGTGAAAGGAAGTTAAAATAATGCGCTAAATAATACAGCAGGAACTATGAAAGATTTGTTATAAATTTATAAAAGTTCTAAAATTAAAATAAGGTGATATAAATATTTTTTTTAAATATTCTGGCATTTTTAGGGTACTGTTTCCTCATTACTTTGCATGAATAAGTAATTCAAAAATGGAAGAAATATATTTTGAAACAGCATTCACTTCATCCTTGTTTGATAATTTCTTTACATAATAGCCGTGAAAAAATAAATCTGAATAAAAAGTTTTAATTATTTCGCAAAGTACTATATCCGCAAGGAAAAAAGAACATTTTTTTTAGTTATACTCTAATAACAGTACTCAAAAAAAAGGGGGGGGTAACAAAATTTAAGCATATACTGAATGAAGCAAGTATTAGAAAATATAACATACTATACTCAATAGAATGAATGTTGAATTTATTCGAACTGATCAAAATTAATTAAAAAAAAACTTTAGAAAACATGAGCTGTTATACAGTAGCTTATTTGTATGTTAACAACAGTTTATTTATTACTATGTATTTCCTCTGTTTGTATTCATTTATGAAATGCTTGAAAATATTTGAAGACTTTTTTTTAATTGATATTCAACTTATTGATATGCAAATTTTTAAAAATTCGAGAGAAATTGAAAAATTAAAACAGAAACTAACAATGCCTACATTCCCCCCCCCCATCAATATTTTTCTATCAAACACACACAAAACATGCTAATGTTATTGAAATTATATATGAAAAACAAAAGATTCAATTCATCACGAATAACTTTTTATATAGAAAAGATATATTTATCAATTATTTTACTTATTTTCAGGAAGAAAACGTAAGAATTTTCTTAAGAATAATATACATCTTTTTTAATTACTATTTCATAAGAAGCCATTACTAATGGATTAGTCATATAAATATCAAAAAGCACAGCTGATTTTTTTTAAAAAAAATATCATATTTATTAACTTTTAGACAAACGATGCTTGTAAAGAATTTTTAAACAAACATATATTTACTGTACATTTACTCTTTATTAGCGTATAATGAGTGTGAGTCACTTCACAGATATTTATTTTGAGTTTCAGATAATTCAACAATATTAAAACAGTTCATCATCGAGTTGATGTCATTGAAGACCCACCGTGTAGTCGAGACTGATGCACGTTAAATCTGTCGAGGCTCAAAGTCCTCCTGTTTGAATGGTGTGGAAGTTAGAAGAGGGGGGGGGGGTGCCAGCTGAGGTGTCATCCTCGACACATGACCGAGGTCCAAAATTCTGAGGACAGTCACCAATGGTCCTTGCGTTGCTTTTAGTGCGAAGTTAATAAAACTTTTTAATCAATCACAGTTGATTTGAGAAAATCGGAATTTAATTGAAATTGTATAACATTCATAAAGACTCAATATTTTTCTTTTCTTTTCAATTAAACTTCTTGATTATAAAGAATAATATTTATCTAAATTTTCGAAAGGTTATAATATTATACATTTCTTGAAGAACTTCAGACTTAATTCAAAATAAAAATTTCAACGTTTAAGTATGTGATTGCATGATTTATTTTGATACATATAAAATAATTTTAAAACGTTTACAAATTTTTAATGTGTTTACTAAAGATTGTGAAATTGAAATATATGAGCATGCTACATACATTTAAATATGTTTTTTGAATATTTGATCTTTGACTAAAGAGAAATAAACATTCATTTGGAAAATGCAATGTTTTATAAAATATTCAGAAGTAAAAGTTTAAAGTAACGCCTTCAAATATTTCAAAAGATATATTGCTGTGTGGAATAGTTAAAGTTTTCCTTTATAATTACACTAATGAATATTCATACAATTGTACGGAGGAAGAGGTTTTGTGTGCGCTGAATTTTAAGGCGGTTGGAAAGTGCAGTGGAGCCCCAGATTTGACATGCATAGGTGATGGTCGGGAGAATATAGGTTTTGTAAACAAGAGTCTTGTTATGGAGAGAAAGTTTTGATTTTTTGCCAAGGAGTGGTTGCAGAGCGTAGAATTTTTTGGAGGCTTTTTCAGAGATAAGTTTAATATGATCGAGGTAGGTAAGTTTGCAATCAAGGTGGAGGCCAAGACACATGGAGTTGTCAGTCCATTCAATATAACTGTCAAAAAAGTTTATTGGAGGGGGGAATTGAGCTTGACTTTTAGTGAAGAGGACGGCGTTTTATTTGTCCGCATTGATGGCAATTCTCCAGAGGGAGAGCCAATCTTCGAGGGCGTTGATGTAGTCTTGCAGGATGTAGTAGATTTAGGAGATAATTTTGTTGCTTGTGAGAATTTCAGCGTCATCGGCAAAGAGACAGATTTCAACGTGTGGAGAGGTAGAGAAGTTATAGATGTAGATTTGGAATAATATTGCTGATAAAATACTTCCTTGCGGAGTACCTGCAGAGATTTTATGGATATTGGAGAGGTTTGGGTGGAGTTTAACTTGAAAGGTTCTATTGGTAATGTAACTATGGATGATACGAATAATGTAGTCAGGGAAGTTAAGTTTTATAAGTCGGAAAACAAGTCCTTCGTGCCAGATGCGATCAAACGCCTTCTGGACGTCGAGGAAGAGTCCACCGGTGGAGGTTCGGTTTTGAAGGTTGGATTCAATGTAGTTGGTAACACGAAGAAGTTGATGGCAGGTTGAAGTCTCAGCTCTGAACCCATGTTGATGCGGCGGGATGATGTTATTTTGATCATTGAAGGATTGAATTCTTTTAAGTTGAATTTTTTCGAAAATTTTTCCTATGCATGAGATGAGACTGATTGGTCTATAGTTTTGAGGATCTTGGTGATTTTTGTTGGGCTTCGGAACTATGGTTATGATTGCGTGCTTCCAGGACCCAGGAAAGTAGTTATGGATGAGGCATTTATTAAAAATTTTGGTAAGATTAGTGATGGCATTGATTAGTAGAGATTTGATGGCGAAGTTGCGAATTTTATCAGATCCAGGAGCTTTTTTGCAGTTGAGTTTGGATATGATTTCCATCACTTCAGAAGGGGAAGTGAGGGGAGGGATGTTATTGTTTGGAGGTGAATTAAGATAATTTGTGAGAGTTTCTTCAACAATTTGAATATGATTTTCGTCTTCAGGTTCTTCATTAACTTGGAAGGATTTTTCAATGGAGAGTGAGCAGAGGTTGGCTTTTTCAAGGTTGTTGTAGATAGGGCCTTGATTGCTGTTGAGTGGAGAGATGATGGTAGGAGAGAAGTTGTAACTTTTGACGAGTCTGTGAATGGAATTATCTTCGATTGTAGCAGTTTGGAGTTGGTTGTTGATGAAGTTATTTTTATGTTGAAGGAGTTCTTTTTTA
Organism: Nephila pilipes; assembly: GCA_019974015.1. Taxonomy (NCBI): domain Eukaryota; kingdom Metazoa; phylum Arthropoda; class Arachnida; order Araneae; family Nephilidae; genus Nephila; species Nephila pilipes. The sequence continues at coordinate 952,916 of BMAW01125879.1, forward strand.
ATTTCTCGTTGCATTTTGTTGAGGAGATATTTGTGGGGTGGATATCTTGTTTCTTGCCATAGTTTGCGTTGTCTGTTTTTCTCAGTGATTTTCTTTTTAAGTGCAGGGGGGGATGGTAGAGGGAGAGGAGTGGATGACCTTAAATCTACTAGCTTGGTTGATAGCTGAGTTGATTGCAGTGTTGAGGTAGTGATGGAGTTGTCAATATCTTGGGTGGAGTGAAGAGGAGGATTTTCAGGGATGGTGTGGTGAAGAATTTGTTGATATGCTTTCCAGTTGGTGAATTGATAAGTATTGGGAGATGGGTAGGTGAATTTGCAGATGTCGATATTGAAATGGACTGGTTCGTGGTCACTGGAAAAATCAGGTTTGATTTCAACTGCAATGTTTTCTGGGCCAGAGGAGAGGCAGAAGTCTAGAGTTGCATGCTTGAAATTAATACAGGAAGCAATCCAGGTAGGAGAAGTGGGTGCAAAAATTTTTATTTTGGATTTATTGAGGAAGTTGAAGAGTTGTCTGCCGGCAATGTTGTCATTGGAAGTTGGGCTCCAGGAATGATGCTTTGAGTTGAAGTCGCCGATGACGAGACAATTTGGTCTATTGTGGAAGATATTTCTCAGTTCAGGGATGAAGTTGGTTGGGGAGCGTTTAGAGGGTGGTCTGTAGATGGAGCAGATTGTAAGGAAGGAGTTGTTTTCTAAGTCAATGTTGATGGTAGTTTGTTCAAAGGAGTTGGTTTGGATTTGGATTCTGTGATGGTTGATGGATCTTTTGATGATGATAGCGGTTCCCCCTCCTTTGTGGGTGAGGCGATAGGAGCGGTGGGTTATATAGTTAGGAAAGTTGAGAGAGTTGCAGGGTCGGAGAAAAGTCTCTTGTAAGCAAAGGATGTCTGGGTTATTGGTGCGTATGAAATTTTCAAATTCCGGGATACGGGCGTGCAGCCCGTCAGCATTCCAGGAGATAATATGTAGGTTATTAAAATTGTTGTTCCGTCTAATCATTAAAATGTAAAGTCAATGTCAAGGATGTTGACACAAGCCATGAATTTATCTGCTTTTGTCAGGTTAGAATTTGAAATTTGAATGAATGATTTTAGAGTGGAGAGCATATCTTGGACTTGCGGTGTCTTGAGTTGATCTGAGAGCATGGAGATAGATGAGGTAGGGATGATTGGAGTGGGTGGAGTGATGGGGAGTGGAATCATTGGCGCTGGAGTGGAAGTCTGGATTTGCTGTGCTTGAAGGAGAGCAGCTTGTTGTTTGATACGTTCTTTCCAAACATTGATGGTTGGGGGAGCTGTAATGGGTGGTGGTATAGTAGTTTCAGTGGTCACTTCTTCAGCAGGTTTGGGTTTGTTTTTCGGGTTTTTAGGGCACCCAAGGAAATTTGCTGGATGATCACCTTCACAGTGGCAGCACTTTGGAGGTTGGTCTGATGGTTTCATGCATTGTTTTGTTAGGTGTTCTCCTGCGCATTTGAGGCACTTGGGGGGTCGGTAGCAATGTAAGGAGTTATGGAAAAATCCTTGACATCTGTAGCATTGAGGTGGGCCTATTTTCTTTTTGAGGGCTTCGACTTTAATTTTTATTGAACAGATTTCGGTAATATTGTAGATATTCTTGTTTTCTTCTGATTTTGGGAGAGAAACCAAGAAGAGAGGCATTGGGAGGCCGGAGCGTTTGTTGAGCATAGCAAAGCATTCAATTATTTTGAAGTTCTTGATTGCAAGATCGTCGATGATTTCTTGGACTGGCATATCGACTGGCATGCCACGGATGATAACTTTGAGGGCCTTTTCAGTTGGCAGTTGGTATGTGAAAGAAGAGAGGTTGTGGTGTTCAACATACCTTCGGATTGTGATGTAGGCTGCCGGCATTTGAGGGAAAATTTTCAGACTTGTACCAATAAGGTGAGCGGAGAGCTTTGTTTTGGTGATGTTTTGAAATTCTTTGAGAAGTGCGGTGGAGTTCATGACGTTGTTGATTGTAATCGGGGGAGTAGTAGATGATTTTGAGGCTTGGGTGGTTGCAGGTGTGTTGGCACTTGGTAGTGGAGCAGTCGATGTGCTGGGTTGGTTTGTTTGTTGTTGCACAGGGCAAGGTTGGCTTGCTGGTTTTTGCACAGGGCTAGTTTTGTTGGCTTGTTTGGTTTTCTTGGATGTTTTCTTATTTTTTGTGGTAGTTGAAGTGGTTTGAGGTGGTTACTGGATCGGTGATATCTTCTTCGTCAATTTCGATTTGGGTTGATGGTTCGTCGATGGGGAGTGGACTAAATATATTGTAGAAGGGATTTTCATCAATTTTTTGTTTTTTGGGATTTTCGGATGGGCTGAAATTTCCCCTTTGTTTGGCGGGAGAGGGGTTTGGTAAGACGTGAGGGTTAGCAATGCCCCAGGCAGTGCAAAGATTATTAAACTGGGCATGTCCATTTTTTATTTCTTCCTGTTTTAATGTTGAGTATTTGAATCGGGCTTCTTCAATGAGGATTTTGAGATTATTACCGATTTCAATTTTAAATTTTTCATTTGGGAAAGTAAGAATGGGTATTTTATTGAGTTTATCTTCAATAAAGAGATTTAAATTTAAACAATCGGAAGAGGTTTTACAATTATCTGAGTTAGATCGGATTGTGTCCACACTGTAGCTCCCTAGGAACAAGGAAAGACACTCACCTGGGTTTGTTGGTTCCGGTGTTGAGCTCATGACGTCTTGAGTGGGCTGTGGCGGTGTCACCAACTGAGGTAGCTCTACCTCGGAGGTAGAATCAATGATGAAAGAGTTTGTAGGAAGTAGAAAACTTCAATCGAGAGCGTTGTTAGCAAGAAACAAAAAACTATCAGGTTAATAACGGGAAATCAGCAGAGAAGGTGGATTCAAGATAATGATTCTTCAGGCATGCTAAGTTCGTCTATTCAGAGCAGGAAAGAACATGTCTTCTATTTTCAGAGAATATATTTCCGAACATTTCTAGAATTGAAAACGGACATATAATTGCAAAGCGGCTTTCAGAGAGAACTTTCGCAGAAAAAGGGAGAATAATATGTTGGTAGAGACTACCGCGCAAACCTCCCCATTGCCCTGCAGGGGGACCAACATTCTATCTGGTCCCTTTGTCAAACAATACTTAGAACTGCCAATCATTGACAGGAAATGGGGTAAGCAACGTCGTAAAAATTTCCGTCGGCACCAGTTTTCTTCTCGAAAGTGTCCGTCTCCAAAAGGTTAAGAAACGCTGACCTACAAGTATATATTTATGACTTCCCCACACTCCTCTGTGAACAGCTGACGAATGGGCAGTTTCGCCTAAAGACAAATCCAGACTATTCTGGTGATTCCCAATTCATTCAATCTCTGGAACCCTTTGTAAACTTCGATTTCCAACGGCTACTTATCCCTTGTAAAACCAGCACCAATTCTAAGTAAGAGAAAAAAAAATGTGGATTTCCTGGCATTTCTGAATGGCTCACAGATTCAAGAACTGTGATTAATTTGAAGAAATCTCTAAGAAATCTAGACGTATTGACACCTCCCCCCAAATTTTTTAATAAATGTTTATTTGATTTAGAGATAAATTTGGGAATATCTTCATCGAATCTATATCGGTGTAGTACATTACCTCGACTTTCATTTAGTGATAAATTAATCTATTTGAAACGCATTAAATATATACAAGAAAGATTTGGGAGTAAAATCCATCTCTTAGCTTATTGTTAATTGTCAGATTTTTTCCACTATCATTAAATAACAATCCTACTTTATAAACAAGTTCTTCGCTCAACAATGAAGTATGCGGTCTTCGTTCTGAGGACAAAATTAAAGATTTTACAACAATGGAAAAACACGAAAAACAAAGCACAAGCAATGTTCTCAAATCTATATTATAAATTTAGATTTGCCTATTTTACTACGAAAAAATTGTAGCCTCTAATGCCACTCTAATAATTTAAATTTTTATTTCTCAGTGCACTCTCAGTTAATGAAATCAGAATTGCCTTTTCGCATATCTCTTTCAGACAGTTTGTCGCTTCTTATTTTCTTCATCCTTTACCAATTTAACCCCTATGGTAAAGAATAAACAATAACCTACTGGCGCTCATTAATGATCTAATTTTAGTGGCATTGATTGACTGTTTCATTAACGCTGTACGAAGAATCAACACTTGGGCTATTGGCGATATATCTCATTATTTTGAACAACGGTTAAGTGACGTGGACGACACTTGAACTGGAATTCCACTTACAAAACTTCCACACCTCGTCAGTGCAAAAACATAGAGTATCATCAGATTTAAAGTGCAATTGCCCCCTCCCCCCTTTTTTTCAGTGAATCTGTAGAGAAATATAGACTGGAACCCACGATTTGAGGAAAACAACTCTGGCTGGTCAGGAGATTGCGATCATGACCACCCAGCTACCGTGGCCAATTTTGGTAGTAATCAAGTCATGATTACATCAAAAATCTTACTTTTCAAACAATGGAGTTTGATTCATATTATATGAAATCGAAGCTCAAATTTTTAAATCGGTGTGAATCTGATATTAAGAAAATGAGGTTCACTCTAGCGTCATGTTTGTTACTGAACCGTGATTCAGAAATACGACATCCATATCGTACAAGTTTTGTGTAGTTTCTACCGGGATTTTAATTTAAGTCAATCCAATTCGGAATTTACGTATGTATTTAATTCGGAAACAGTCGTATAACAATTTAAAAAAAATAATATAATCTTTAATAAATGGACTTTACATATTGAAAAAAAAATCGATAATTAAGATTTAAAAAAAAAAATCTCTCTCTCTTTTTATTTTATATTATAATAAGTTTAAAGCATTCACAAATTGATACTTTCTTTGTAATAAATAAGTGAAATACACTATACAAAGTTATTAATCTAAATGATTATCATGTAAATTATTAAAAACAGATTCAAGTGTTTTATGTATATAGTCAGCCATTTTGAAATTTTAGGTTGTAAATTTAATTCAATGAGTTAATTATATTTATTGAATGCACCTAAATACTCTACAGAAACAATAATCAATTATTTAAAATAATTTAAGCGGTACCCTGAGATTTAATAGATGTTCCTGGTTCTTCTGGGTCTATCAGAATGAAAATCATATTATTTGAAGGATCCAACATAACATATAGGATAGAATAAACTTTAGTTTTATAAATTATTCGACTCTGTGAATGAGAGAAAGTGTAACGCTTAAAAATTTAAAGATTCAGCACTGATTCATGTTTCGTTTTGGTTCATTATACATGTTAATTTCTTATAACAATTCAAAATTGAAAAGTGTGTATCAATTGTAATTTTGCCTCATTGCTCATTACGGAAATATGATGAGCAAAACGGGTAAAAAACTTTAAGATAATATGTTACATGCAAAAAAATCCGATTTAGCTAAAACCGTTCCGTAACAATATCACACTTTGATATCATTTAATATAAAACAATAAAAAATACGAAAAATGGAAATAAAAAATTTTAACATTTTGTTGCAATTATTCTTAAATAAGTTTATAATTGTTTAACTGTAAGAAACTTTTTATAACGAGGTAAGATATAACAAAAATGTTTGAACTTTTTTGTCACAATTCATACTATAATACTCGTCTTTTGTTCAATAAGTAACAAATCAAACACTTTGAAATATACTGCTGAATTTTAACAGATATATTATGAATTCCAAAAAAAAAAAGTTGATAATTCATTCCTGCATTACATATCATGCATCTAGATTCAACTTCTATAACATTTTTAATCAAATCTTTTATATTTGAAGAGAACAATAACATTCTTCTCTACAGATATTATCAATCAACTTTTTATAACTGTTTTCACAGATACAGTGACGAGAATGTGTTAATAATCTTCTATACATTTTTGAAAAGTCATTTCTCGTGTTGTAAATGAAATACTCGAAGAAATCAGAAAAATATTGATAAACAATGAGAAATTTTTTAAAAAGTAAAAGGTTAAAAATATGAATTACTTGAAGGAGGAAGAGAAAAAAAAAAGTTAATACATAAAATTCGTTATTATAATTTGAACAATAAAATGCTTGATGTCATAAAGAATCTAAATTATTTACAAGATACTATTAGACGCGAACATATTCTTTTACAATTTTTTAAAATTGAAATATGATTATCAGTACAATTTAAATATATGTTTGAATATGCTTTTGTATTGTAGAAATATTTGATTCAGTAGATTTTAATGATGTTTCTAAGATAACTATTTTTTTGCAATTTCTTAAAAGAACAGAAAATGTTGAGTTCCATTTTACTCTAGAATTAATTATACTTTTTCTGAAATGTCAGAAATAACCTTATTAGAAACACGACAAATATTAAAATAAGTTAAAGTTTTTATGTTCGCTATATAGCATCCAAATATACTTTGGAAAATATTAAAAAAAAATTCACATATTTCCCTTAAATGAAATTCACATTAAATTATATTTTTTAAGTGCTTACACTGGAGATTTATAATGTCTGTGGAGAATACGGATAACAAAGGTTTTGGACTCATAAAAATTTGCTGTATTGATATAATAAATCTATTTTCCAAAAAAAAAAAAAAAAAAACATTGGGATTTATTCTTGACCAGTATCGAAAAACAAGCTATTGATTGGAGTTTTATAAATTTTATTGAAATATTGTTCACCATCTGGATTTTAACATAAATTATACATGAAATTATGAAGTCAAATTCTAGTTCATTGTAATATTAAATGAAATATTTTATTTTATCTGTATTAGAATGGAATTAAACAACTGAATCCTATAGATTTATTTTTATTTTTCTTGTGACTTATTCAATGTTTCAAAGCAAGACGCAAGAGAGGCTTTTTTTTCTTTCCAGTTGTGATCTGGAAGTTGTAATGACTCAAGGGCGAAAGTATTTGTAGGTAGGTGTGTTAAATCGAAGTAATTCTGATTCGAAATTTTTGTGCTTTCACATGGAGAATATATTTTCCATTTTTTAAAAAAAATTATTTATAAATGATCAATCATATACTTTAAGCTTGAAAGCTGTAATTTAATGCCTTGAAGTTTTATTACCAATTTGATTTTTAATCAGCTTTTACACCAATGTTTTTTCTAGTTAAATTGTCAGTAACATATTAATTAAAACACTAAATGTAGAAATTCTAAATATGTTTACATAATTATAAAATGGTTAAAAATGTCCATGATTACAACAATAAAAATCAAGAAAATGTAATTATTAATTTGAATTGTGTATGTTATTTTTTGAAAAAATGCTTTTAAAATTCTCAGAATCAATCCTAATCAACGACATCCGTAAGGAATAGTTTATACAGTTTGCATTTACAATCAAATGACGTTGATTCAAATATTGCTAACTTGAATTCAGGGTAAAGAGAATGCAATAAAATTATTTAAAAAATAGTTAAAGACATTTTGCAAAATGCTCAATCAAATACATTCTTGTCAAATTTGACATCTGTTGAATTTTTTTTTTTTTTTTAAGAAAACCAATTTACTAAAAATAGAAACAAAATAATAAAAGTTTTACAAAATCTTATTAAGAAATGCCGTTGAGAAATAAAAGACTATTTGTATAAATTTACAATACATGTATAATTCTATTCAAAGGAATTAATTGGAGTATTGAAAGAGAAGTACGAAATGAAATGTAGTATTATTTCATCTAAAATGCCCCAAAATTAAATGAAGTAAGTTTACTGAATTTACTTAGATTTAACATTACAAATGAAATGATTTTTTCAATTTTTTCTATTATAATTTCATATTTGAACAGTTATGAAATAAATGTAAAAATTACTTTAGAATTAAAAAAAAACAAAGGAGAAGAGAGAAAAATAAAATCTCACTTGTAGAAATTCAATCTATATTTTTTGTTACTATTTTCACAAATTGATAAGTGAAAGTTGGTGAAGTTTTATAGCGCGAGAGTCGAATACGGTTATGCTGTGCAAAAAAAGGAGTAACTATGATTTAAATGTTTGAAAAACGGGAAAAAGCAAAATTGGTTGACAAGAAGGAGAGTCGAAACATCATTATTGTATCCCGGGGGCTCGTCACCCATGTTTGCCACAGACAGTAAACTACATGGGAGAGAAAAAGAACACTACGGTACCTCGAGGTCGTGAACACAAATTGATACGCTCTATGGCTTTCCATTGTGATTAAATAATATATTTTCATAATTTTAATAATTATAATCTGCTTCAATTAATAAAATTGTAAGTTCTATATATAATGAAATGTAGTAAATATGTCCTTTTCTGCTTGCATGACATACGTCCTCATCTTTAAAGCATAAAATCTCTTTAAATTTTTAATTTCCTTAACAGCATTTAAAATATTCACCAAAAGTGTTGCAAATTTTTTTAAAAAGAAAAACGATCGTAAAAATGGCGTAAAAAAATATTTTTTTATGAAATGTTATAAATATACAAGATATAATCGTATTTGAAACTTTTTTATTTGTAGCAGAATTCGAAACTGATGAAAAGAATTAATTTTTCAAAATGCAATTAATACAAAAATATAATTGCATTTGGAACCTTTATATATATATATATCTCATATATATATGAGAGAGATGGTATTTTTTAAAAATACTATGAATGATAAATACACAATTGCATTTGGAACTTTTTTTTGTAAGAGAATATAATTTTTTAAAATTCTGTCAATTATAAAATATGCTTTGAATTTGGAAAATGTATTTGGAACTTTTATGTATATGAGAGAATGTATTTTTTAAATACGATCAGTTACAAAATATATACTTGTATTTGTAACTTTTTTATAAGAGAGAATGTATTTCTTTGTAAATACGATGAATAACAAAATATATAACTTTATTTGGAGCTTCTTTTTTTTTTTTTATTAGTGAATGAATTTTTTTAAATTCTATCAATATTTAAAAACTATCAATATAAAAAATATATTATAATATTTTTATGTAGCAGAGTTCGATACTGATACAAAGAATTTATTTTTTAAAATACAGTTATTATAAAAGGTATAATTGTACAGAACTTTTTTATGTAGCGGAGGAAAGCCTCATTACTCAGCTTTTTAAGGATCTTTTCTACGTCATCGTGTGTGACGTAACGACAATTGGACGACTACCAAATTGGAACGTTAATTGCTCTGTTTGGCGATCTTGGCGCGTTTCGAAAAAACCATCAACCCCTCTAAGTAAAGATTCCCCAGAGTCTGTAAGATTGACTTTGAACTTTTCTGAACAAATTATTAATTGAGGCCAATCAATGTTTTTTATTTTGTTAAAAACACAAACGATATGAGTTGGCATCTTATATTTTAAGAGTGTAATGGAAAGTGTGTGTCCGAGTGTAGTGTCCCCCCCTCCTAATAAAAAACTCACATTTTTTAATGATCAGATCTCTTGGAACTCTGAGGTCAAATACTTAGAAGTTATCCTGGACTCCAAACTCACCTTCAAACTTCATATCCAATAAATAATTGACACATACTGGGCCAAAATCCATAATTGCATAACTCCTTTAATTGGCAGAAATTCAGTACTAACTCTCGCTAACAAAATTCTTTATAATCAAGTAATCTGCTCTATCCTACTTTATGCTTCCTTTACTTGGGGCTATGCACATTAAGAATATATATTATATTCTTATACACATTAAGAAAATACAGGTCCTTCAAAATTAAATCCTCCGCATGATTAATAACTCACCTTTGAAAGTCAGAAATTCTGTCATACACAAGGATCTCAATATCCTTCCTATTATTAAACACATCAACTATCTCTCTAAAAGATTCTATAATAGACTAACAAATCGTAGTAACCCTCTAATAAGGGCCCAGCTAATATTTGCTCTTAATAATGGAGCCCATGCCCTATCCTACTAATCTTGCAATAATTATTTTCTTCTTATTCCCCCATAACACTTTGCATTTCAACTCAGACCCGTTTAATTAATTCCTTTATCACTCCTTCAATAGCCTCTTTCTCAGTCAACCATCTCACTTCAAGATCTCCATCATCATCTATTCAGGTGATCATCAGCTGTTCACTTACCCAATCGCCATCCCTACCTCTCCTCTCTTGAACTAGTTTGCTGTCCACCGCTGTGCACCCAGCCAAACAAGAACCATTTTACTTTTTCCTTCCTTCTTCAGCTTTCACATCATTCAAAAAAGTTTAAATAATATTTTATTTATTACTATTTTAATAACAAATTTTTTTAAAAAAATTAATCATATAAAATAATACTCTCCTTTTGCTGAATATTAGACATAGTCTATCGAAGGCACTGAGGGGCTAAAAAATGATATAAATATTTTTTATAATCTCATCTTACGATAAGATTTGTAAAAAAAAATAAAATTAAAATCTATTAAATATCTCATCCTCATTGTCAATAATTCATTCACTTTTATATCCTCTTTCCTCTCCCTTCTCTTTTATGTTTTTTTTTAAAATTCATTTGTGCATTAAGCACATTTTAATATGCTTGTTTTAATTTTTTTAAAAAAAATCAAGGCTTCAATATGACACTGAGTAAGGAATCCTCTGGACTGGTACTCGTCTCTATCTGATTGTTGTTGAATTAACTCACCAGGTATGTCAGAAATTCCGTCATACACAAGGATCTCAATATGCCTCCTATTATTAAACACATCAATTATCTCTCTAGAAGATTCTATAATAGACTAACATATCATAGTAACCCTCTAATAAGGGCCCAGCTAATTTTTGCTCTTAATTATGGAACCTGTCGCAGCTTGAAAAGCTTCAAATGTTAATATTCAATTGTAACTATAATGCCAGCCACCTTTAAGTTTCTTATGTATTGTTTTACTTATGGCTGAGTGGCAACAGCCAGATTTGTAACGGTTTTGTTTACATCCTGTCTTGAGATGCTCTGTTGACAGTCGTTTGTTAGCAATTTTAAGATAAAACTAACGTTGAAGCTTGTTAAATAATTAAAGAATTTTACTATACTTAGTGTTGCATTCATCTGGAGAACTTGTAGTTCATTTGAGTGACATATTTTAGTATAGAAGGTGTCCGTATATTTAATTTTGAATCTCTCATTGTCATTTCTGGCATCCTGTATGTTGCGTCCATGAGAAGAAGCTACGAACTACTCAACTTGTTAAAATAGAATTTCTGTAGAATCGCCTGCGCGCTGTATTTGTAGTTAGAATTTGTGAAGATGAGCGAATAAAGTTTATTGTTGTTTGTATTTCAGTGAGAATAATCCTTCTTTTGAGTTATTTTATTTGCCTAAAAACCATAAATCATATTTTATGGGTAAAAGAATCTGAGAATCAAGCATTTAAAGGGAGTTCTAAATTTAAATATTGTTCTACTAAGTGCCGATGCAAATGCAACAGAACCCATGCCCTACCCAACTAATCTTGCAATAATTATTTCGATCTTATTCCCCCATAACACTTTGCATTTCAACTCAGACCCGTTAAATTAATTCCTTTATCACTCCTTCAATAGCCTCTTTCTCAGTCAACCATCTCACTTCAAGAACTCCATCATCATCTATTCAGGTGATCATCAGCTGTTTACTTACCCAATCGCCATACCCACCAACCCTCTCTTGAACAAGTTTGCTGTTCATTGCTGTACACCCAAACAAACAAGAAACATTCCCTTCCTTCTTCTATTTTCATATCACTATTTTCATATCTTCTATTTTCAAATTTAGGTATTGTAATTAGAGTAAACTTTGAGATGAAAGATGAAACTTTTAACAGGATTCCGCCCCAAAATTTTTATTTTTACTCCTCCATTAATCAACCCATCGACACTTATGGCTTCCAAGTGGAATGTTATACGCAGAAAAACAATTTAATATTTTCGAAACCTCCGAAAATTCAGTTATTTGAGCAATTCGTTATTCAATTATTCAAGATCGATGGTGAATGCTTAATGCTGAGCCTCGCGGAGACATTAAATAACATCTCTGTAATCTTTAAACAGTAAAGATCGACTCACAAAAATTTCATTATTCAACTTGATGAGAAATTTTTCGAAACATTTCCTGGCAATAACAACATTTTCCACTCACACACACACTGAATTCTCTTGTTGGAGCAAAAATCTTCGATAAACCGTTTTTTAAATACAAAATACTCCAACACTCAGAACTACAAAAATGTCTACCCGACATTAAAATCAGGTTCCAAATACACCCTTTCACTCATCCAAAGTGAAGAACATCTCCAGAAATAAGACTAAATAGTGAGCTAAACCTATCTGGATCGCTCTGCCTAAAATATCTGTGTCTTATAGTTCACAGCATTAAATCTTCATTTAAACTGCAACTCCGAAACCGTGACTCTAACGGATCACTAAACGGTCACTAAAATAAAACTCAAACATTTTTTTACAACATTATTTTATTTTACTACTTAAGATTGCAATAAATATTTCATAACACACAACATCAGATAAAATCTAAGATTAAAATGCAATCTAAACCAGCGAAAGGAAAGTTCCGTTTTATACATGCTGGGACATAATTAGGCTAATCAGACAGCTTGCGCTATCTGTCAACTTTAATATAAAAGGTTAACATCAAAATGTTCCATAAATCATGTGACCGTTCGTCTATGAAGCAAGAGCCAAATCTGTTCCTGCTGCATTCTTCTGGACAAGCTTAGGGATAGTGGACATATTTTACAATAACTCTAACTCACTATTAACAACCTTATTTCCTATTCTCAAAGACCATCGAAACTGGTTTTTTGTTCTTAATGTTTTGCCCAAATTTTTCCAAATTCATTTCCCAATTTATTCCCATCAACTCATTTTTAAATTTCTATATTCTGCAATTTTTCACTCCTTACTTTACATACGAGGACGGTCCAGGAAGTAACTGTACTAAAAATGGGAACATAATTTGAGCAGCCGACCCCCCACTCCGCACATAGTATACTGCTAAGAATCGTTAACTCACTGTTGCATCCCCCCCCCTTTTCCTCAGATGCCTATGAGTAGAAAGTTCTTCGCATTCCAAAACAACTGAAAATTCCAGTTTCCGGCCGATGAGACTGCCTTAGCCTTCTTTGGAACAGGTTTCTCAAAAATAACCCATTGTTTCGATTGTTGCTTGGTATCCTGTGTATATTGATAAAGAATCCAGATCTCATCAATGGTGACAACTCGATATGACAGAAATAAAAACTTATGAATAAATAAGTACTAATTTGTTTTGGAATCTTTCAACAGATGGCTACGCAAAAAGGGCAACAACAAGGTGTCATCCATTTGAACCACCTTCGTAATTCTCAAGGTCCATAGTGAACGTTTGATACAACAAATTAGTCTTGACTTATGTCTGTTTCACCCAACTGTAGGTACTACTATAACGTGTTTTATTTAATTTCCAAGTAGCTGCGGAAACCTAATAGTCATGGTCACGGACTCGCTGCTGGCGTTGTTTTCGTCACGTCGTAGGTTCGAGCCCGGTGGCTACTAAAACCCACCGTGTAACTGGGCTGATGCACGTTAAATCTGGTCTAGATCTCAAGTCTACCCTAGGGCGAAGTGTGGATGTTTGAAGGGGGAAGTGTTAGATCAGGTATGGTCTTCGTCTCTTGACCGAGGCTCAAAATTACGAGGTCCTTCGCCAATATTCCAAGGTGACATTAATAATACAATCACAATCAAATTATTCCATTTCCAAAATTCAAATTTAGGCAGCTGTCGTAGCCAGGAATTCGATAAAACAAATAAAGAATGAACTGAAATTACTCATTTCATGAAATTTAAGAAAAACTTGTCTGTTCCATGAAAAGTGAACAAATTATTTATCGATACATAAATACGTAATTTTTTTTTAAAATTCATGTCGT
>BMAW01125881.1:14988-28520 GCA_019974015.1 Nephila pilipes
TTTTTTTTTTTTTTTTTTTATTTTATTTATTTATTATTATTATTTATAGTATCCATCTAGTGGAAGTATCGGTCATAACAGTAAACATTTAATGATGTAACAGCATACAATATGGTGAAAAGATTAAGATTAAATTAAGCAATCAAGCTGTCAGGCAGTTTCTGGGACATTTTGATTAGATATGAATAGGGTAGAGAAATAGATAGAGATTGATTCAATTCACTTTCGCTGCACGTGTGGTCTACTATTGTTTGTTTGTGTTTGTATGCTATCTTCAGCTTAAATAAGTAATGATTCAATTGAAAAAAAGCCTGAACTCCATCATGATTCTACTTTTATGACCATGATCAAGTGTTGCCTATTATTTCATATAAATATATCATATGTAAGTTATTAAAATTAATTTTATATGAAAATCATAAACAAGAGTACACATATTAACTTCTAAAAATAATAATAATGAAAATGTACAATACTTAGTTTTAATACTTTGTTTTCGTTCCTTAAAAAGTAATTAAAGTAGTACCTTGTTGAGTTGGATCTCTATGAATTTCTTTTTTAAATATGAAAAGCAATTTGCTAATTTCCAAAATAACATTTATTTGTTTTATCCACCTATTTTGAAAAAATTATTTTCGTTACTGAAATCTTCATAGCTATGAATGTATGAAAAAGAGGGTGGGTTAATTTTATAAATATTCTCTGAAAAATAAATTAAACCTTAACCATATATTGAATCATTAGTGACAAATGGCACACAGTGCTATATTGTCTGATTTGAAAATGTGATAAAATAACTTTATGTGCACTTTTATTGTTCACAAAGTCACACAAAATGTGTTCTTCTTCTATAAATATGATTCATATTTGATTTTTTCAGTCTAAAGATGATTATCTACATATTTAATTTGATTTTTTCTTTTCTCAAGTGAAACTAGACTTTCAGTATCCCAGTCTGATCCCAGTTAATCTGGTTTAACTAGGTTTTACTGTTACTTGAAATGAAATTCTCAGATTTAGGTAATGAATGTTTAGGTTATTTATGTGAATCTCATGTTCTGCCATTGAACAATATGATGAAGAAAACCACAGTTTAGTTTCAAATTTCTTTTTTAATACATTTTCCATATATTATTTTAAATTCATAAATGTAACATTTTCAGATCAATTTTGAAAATATAGATATTTTAAAAAGGATGAAAAAGTGACAAATTTTTATTTTGCATCTTTTACACTTATTTAGTACAACAGTTTTTCGAGAGGAAATAATTGGAATTGCAACAAGTTAATTTTACTTTATAAAAAGAAAAAAGAACTGGTACAAACCTTCAACTTGAATAAATTGTTCAAAAAATGGGAGAAAAGAATTTACCCCCAATAGTTTCCATTTTGTAGATTTTGAAGCTATAGTAGGGAGGGGTGTCATTTTGACAAGGTTTTCTTTTGTCCAAATAAATTGGGAAATTTTTTATCATTGAATTAATTGATGACTCTGAAATAGAATTACTTCTTTATTTATGATGTCCATCGTATGATAATATTTTAAATGAGTTTCAGTATTAATTTTTTTAAAAATTATGTCCTGTAATAAAAAACAAGATGCATAAATGTATTATAATAATATTACTAATATTTTTACAAATATAGATTGGATTAAATTTATATTTTCCTTTGAATTTTTGAAAATAATATTGTACTCTTAAAAAATTAATTTGGGGGGATGATAATTTTTTTTTATTTTTCAGGTTGTGGATATTGAAAAAGAAAATGCAAAACTGGAAAAAATTCGATTAAGAGAACAAAAGAAGCAGGAGAAAGAATTAGCTAAAGCTTTAAAAGCATCAGAGAAAGAAATGCAAAAAAGTAAAAAGCCAGATGAATTATTGAAAGTAATTTTTGTTTTATGATACATTTTGATTTAATTTAAAGTCATTTTTTGTTTTGTTTCATATCCCTTTAAAAATTTCTTTCCTCCCTTCCTCATGTTTTTTCTTCCCTTTCCTTCTTGTATATGTGCTTTTTTTTATATCCTGGATCTTTTTAGAGAAATATTTGAATTTAGCAGTATAAGCATTCTTCTTTACAACATTTTTATTCGCAAATTTTCATTTTGCATTTTATGTGGTCATTGAATAATGTTATATTTGAATCAAATCAAATTTTTATTTATTTAGTTTGTTAGCTTATAGCCCAGAAATTATGAGCTAATATTCTAATATGAAATCTATGTATTAATATGTTGTAATTTTTGAAATTCGTATTTTAAATAAATTGCACATTGAAAATTTTAATGATTAAGTTTTCCTTTTATTTACTGATATTTTTTTTTCTTTCATGTAAGATTTATATTTTTTAAGCAATACTTTCACATTTTCAATAGTTAAGCAATTAATTGTTGATAGTTGTTTGACATATTTGATTTTGATATCTTTGTAACTAGCTTAAAGTCTTTATGTAATAATGTAATATAACTCAATAGAAATTTCTATAATTAGTTTTGGAAATAATAGAGTAACAATTTTCTTATTTTAATATTTTCTGTTTAAAACTGAATATATTATTAAAGAATATATAAGATGTATTTTATTCCATATTGATCTTCAACATTTTTATTTCCTTTTAATAAACTTCTAAAATGTCATTTTTAATGAATAATTTTTATACTGTAGTTATTTATTTCATATTCTTTTTAGGGAATGAAAATTCTTATTGATCAAAGCATTATTTTTGAAAATGAAAGTGAAGATATTTTTTGTGCATTAGATGATTCAAATTTGAAGTATAATATAGAAGAAAATTCTGTTAACATGTCTGTAATGTGGTGTAGAACAATTGTGGATGTTGTAGTGGAAAATAATGAGGTGAGTTTTAACTGAATTTTGTGACTAAAATTTGAGTTAAAAGTGTGAATTACAGAAAAATAATTGTAAAACTAAATTTGAATATTTTTTATACAGTTTATATAATCATAGATCTTAAATTGAGTGAAAATATATATTTGTAGTGTAACTTTAAGGATAATTATTAAAAATAAAAGTCAAAAGATATTTTGAAAAGAAAAGAAAAATAATAATACAAAATTTTGAAGGAAAATATGTATACATTCTACAATTTTATTGAATATTTTATAAAAATAAATATTTATTTGAATGAATAAATGAAATATTTACTTGAATTATAGTATCTTTATCCATATTGTCCAACATGCATGTATTCTAAATTGAAAATTGTTTGTATAACATGAATTAGTCATAAAAATAAAATAGTTGATAGTTTTGTGCTTGAAAAATTTAGTGATTTGTAAGGGTAAATTCGTTATATAAATGATAATATGAAATGAATTCAATACTGGATTTTTTTCCTATTCAAATATTGATTCTTTATCAGAAATATTTGTCCCTTCATGTAAACTATGCGTTTTTGTAGCATGCATTGAAATTGTTGCCATTTGCTAATTATAAAAGTACTGTTGACTTATTCGTCATGCACCTTACTGAAATTCGTGCATAGATTTTCTCTACAAATTATGTTGTATAAAACTTATTTAGCTTGCAAAACGTTTTTTTCCTTCCTTATATACATTCAAGCAACATATACAGGGTTATTTAAAATGATTCATCTTATTTCAAAATTCCATGTTATCTAAAATAAATGACTCAGAATGATCAGAAATACGTGAATGCAAAGGAAAACTGTGGAAGTTTTGTATTGTGAAAAATAAATGGCCCTTGTGTGTTCATGAAGCTATTTCACGAAAGTTTTTTTAGAAGCTTTCGCTGAGCTACCTCGCAGTAGAATCAGTCATAGTAGACCAGATGATTTGATGTCACACAGCTGGCTACGTAAGTTACCTGATGTAGCCCCATGATTCTTTTCCTGTAAGGGTTTGCAAAAATCAAAGTGTGCCTATTACTCACAAATTTATGAACTTCACTTATTTCTGCTGCTGTACAATTAATTATCATTTTGTAATGTGTTTGGTAGGAATATACATATTAAATTGACATTATACATGTAACTAAGGGAAATTGTATTGAATGCATATAATAAAAAAAACTTCTATATTATCCTATTGCCTCCATGCATTACTTATAATTTCTGTGTCGTTTATTTTTGAAACTTCAATATTTTGAAATTCGATGAATCATTTTGAATAATCCTGTATTTTTTAAAACTAAGATAACATATTTATGATAAATTGTACATGATTATGTTTTATAAAATCTATTCATCCTCAGAAAATAATTCCAATACTAAGCATGCTATTGTTATAATAGTTTTTTTTTTTTTTTTTTTTGTCAATTGGTCATAAGTCAGTGATTATCTGTATTTAAATATTATTTATTATTATTATTTTTAGAGAATTGTTAAACTAGCTTTCAGAAAATAAACATGTATTTGTGAAATTGGCAGAAAGGAAAAGTAAAACTTTTCTTATTGCAAAGTTGCACATAATGGTAAAGAAAATAAGCATTCTGTTTACAAAGATTGAAAAATGTATTTAATTTTTGTAAGTGTTTTTGATGACATAATATTTTGGTTATTAATAAAATGATGTTTTAAACAGACATCTCATAAAATATATGTCAATAAAGTATGTGAACACCTCAATTCTTCACACAAACTTAACTGTGATTGTCAATGCTTTTTATGAGACGAGCTTGAGGACAACATGCTCAAGAAAGATGAGACAACATGTCTGAGTGTATCCTAGAGATTTTCAAAGAGATTAAGATGAAGAATATGCTGGCTACATACACAAAATGCCCTTATTATATACATTCAATGATGTTAACTGGCTTTAGCAACCATAAAGATGTGCGTCGTAGTGCAATATCCCACTGAAATTCTAGCTTTGACCATGATGATACCTTCTCTGAATGCATAATGTTTGTGACCTTGTTCTCTTCAGACCTTTGCATTCTTATCTGATTTTGGGGCAAATCTGCACCTATCTTAATCAATCCAATGGCATGTTTATGACACCATTATAATCTTGCTCTGTAGGTGGGACAGTTAATAATGCTTAGTACTTGTGAGCTTATGCCATATAGTACTCGAAAATATTGTTTTATAAATTGGCATTGCAACCATGAATATAAGCTGTGAAGGTTGCTCATAGTTTCCTCTTCACTACTGTACCAATATATCGAACATTAGAGGGAGTGGTAACCCTTGGATGACCAGGCATAGGCTTATGGACAACTGTTTGACTTATATGGAATTGTTTCCATTATTAAGAAATTACCAAATGATCAATGCCAAAGAAAAGATCAAATTTGATTCACTGTCCTGCTTCATTGCATCTGACAGCACGCTATCTGTTGTTTGTTTTCTTTCAGCTGTAGTAACATGAATATCATGAAAAATATTATGAAACTTACAAATACTTCATATTAGCATTTAAATAATATCTCTTATCCTTTAACCCTCTGACTGCTCAATTTGTGGACTGAAATCGCTTCAAAAATTGTGTAATTTTGTTGTTGCATATTTTAAATCTATATATATTGGAGAATTGAAAAATGCATTTTTTCTTTCTGGAAAAGATTTTTTATATAGATTTTTATCATTATTTTTATATAGATTTTTATTTTATTTTTTTATATAAATTTAAATTGAAACACAGTTAATTTTTATTTATTGCATAATATTAAAAAGTAAATGTATGAAATTTAAGAAAATATAAAGCACTAAGAAAAAATACCTTAGATATACAGTTTAGTATAATAAAGTTTGAAACAAGGTTCAAGGCAAAGGCCAACTTCACAGTCTTAGTACCAGATTCATGTTTCTTTGCGAATATTTTTCCATTTGCATCTTTTCTTGAACAGCAGACTGTCTTCGATGCTCTCTTTTTATGGGGTTAGGTGGTATGTGGCTTGCAAAATGACGAGCTGTCAATGTGAAGTTTGAGCGGTAATACCACATGCCTTCAGATGCCGCGATTTAGTGGACAATTAACGATATCTGTTGGCCAAAACGTAAATTGCATGTCTAATACTGTATGTAATTTATTTCAGTGGTTAAACGGGGGGAAAGCGGGATGCGCTTCTCAATAAAGGAAGAAAAACACATGCCTGTGGAAATTGTGGGGTGAGCAGCCAGAGGATTAAAAGATTAGTTCTTGATTTAAAGATTGCCTAATTTGCATATGTCTGTATGGTTAACCATTATTGACTGTATGATATTTTAATATGGCCACCTACATTCACAATGTTTTGAAGCCACTCAAATTTAAATGTATTTTCAAAAAATGTAAATTTTCATGCTCTTTTAACATTTGGAAGCAGTGTATTTAATTGCAGATTTAAAAACGCCTGCAGTGCCATTCTTTCTTTTTAAAGTATAAAAACTTCTATGTTCCTTGTCATTGAAATATGTGTCCACCTTAGTAATAATTAATTTTAATTAATATTTTATAGGTCATTAAAATGGAAAAGGAACAAGTAGAGAATGTTTTGGTACTTGTTATTAGTAATGAGAACTTCTCTAAAATGGTTCATGCATTTGTCGAAGTAAGAATTATTCTCTTGAACTATCTGTATTCCATTAGATAGTTAAAATTATGATTTTTAGTAATAAAAAAAGATTTAAAATAATTACATATGCAGTTGAATATTTTTAAAAATTAATCTTATCTTTTTTTTTTTTTTTAATCCACCAGAAATCAAAAGGGAAATCCTCAGATGAAACAACTCTTTTAGATCACATAACCAACATTAAGTCTGTATTTCCTCACTTGGATATCACTTGTGTAGTTGTAGGCTTGGATAAGTATCTGAGGTACTTGAAATATTTATTTCAAAGACTTATTTTTGCAAACTCGTTCCTTTCTATAAATTATACACTTTATACGGTAAAATTATTTTGGCAAAGAAAATTTCAATTTGAGAAAATATATTTCTATTTTTTGTGTAGTTGAATATTGTAAATTTCAAACCTTTCTGTCAGATACATTTTCTTTTTCTATATAAAAAATGTGCCAATATAAATTTCCTTATTTCTTTTAGAGCAGTGATACAACTTGTTTTGAATTTTAAAATTGTGCGTTTGAATCCTGAAAGAAATAAAAAAATGATTTATATATTTTTAAAAACTTGAGTATTCAACTTATTTTGATTGTATCAGGGGAATAATCCCAATGTGGCTCATGCATGTTGTAAGGGGCTACAAAAATAGATATCCAATGTCTGGGGGTATAGCCCAGGTATCCTGTCTTTGGGGATTATATCAGGGGGCTGTTGGAGGACCTCAGGGGCTTGCTTTCTTTAGGTAAGCGCAAGCATCATGACTCCAAGGCACCCTAGATTTTTTTTATTTGATTCCCATCGTTTTTTTTTTTTTTTTTTTTGTCTTTGGCAAACACGGGTGACACTCTCCTGGGATATCTTAACTATCCTTCTCTATTTTTGACCCTCCTTCTTCTCAACCGATTTTTATCTGTTTAAATTCTTTCACACATCTAGATCACAGCTTTTTGGTGGTTACATTTGGGTATCACTCACTCACTGTTTTGATTGGAATTTTTAATTCCTTTTTATTATTTATAAGACATCTTTTTCACTATCTTACTAGTGTAATAATACAACAAAAAATAATGAAATTGAAGTGTTGAACACGGATTGTTGCCGATATATTTTTAAGTACTTTTTAATATCAGATAATATGATGTTCATGGTATCTTGATTTGTTATTTTTCTTAAACATAAAGAATTTTTTTAAAATTATAAATACTCATAATTCACTTGAAGTACTTCTCATTATATGACAAACATTTTTGATTGATTACTATTATTTTTTCATTTGTTAAAATTTTAATTTCCAACTTTGTATTAATTTTTCAGATCTGTTAAAGAGAATGACATGTGTAGCATTGATGTAAAGAAGAGGGTTAGGCAAGTTTCAAAGACTGCTATTGAAGAGGTATTCTTTTTAGTTGTTTAGGCTTTTGATATGTTATATTCAAATCATTGAAGTAATAAATTTTTATAATAGATAATTTTTTGAAACTGAGGTTTTCTAATATTTTAAATTGCTCTGTAACTATTAGAGAGAAATTATATGTACAATTTACACAAATAAAAATGTTTTGGCCTTGTAAATAATTTTTGTTTCTTGATCATAGAATTGAAGTTTCAGTTGTATTAAATTGCATTTTCGGGTGTGTTAAGTCATTCCTATGTAGTAAGACACACCCAAAAAATTTAATTCAATTATCTGGAAAAAACTTGAGAAACGTAATTTTTTTTTTAAATAATATAGGTGATGTGTAATTTTTGATGTGATTTGAATTGTGGGTTTTTCCATTCTTAGCTAATGACATGCTAGAAATCATGTGAAGGTCTTGCATCAGTTTGATTCTACCATTAAATGCATATAAAGATCTTGTAAAATAAAAAACGTGCAAAGACTTGAAAAACGGGAAACAATCTTTACTTTCATTAAATAAGTTTTACCCATTTTTAAGATAAAAATCATTGTCTTATACAGAGGAAAATACTTTGCTTTCTAATTTTAATAATAATCACTTTGATTTTCAAAACTCTTCTGGGAAATACAAGGTGAAATTCTAGTTAAAAATTCATCCAATCTGAAAAATATTCCATGTTTGTATGTATACTATTTTTATTAATTGGATTTTGATGCAACTGAGAAACTATAAAAGCTGAGAAATATTTTACTGATTTGTATTTGAATAAATTTGCTAATAGTAAATAACTGTAGATTTTGAATAAATTTAAAAAATGCTGATATGATAAAAAAAAATTCATGTATTCTTTTCCTGAAACGTGTTGAAAAATTCGCTCATTGAAAAAATAGGTTTCTTTTTAAAGTTATATACAATTATATTTTTCTTTTAAATTCTGTTTTTGAAGTAAAAACTCTTATTTTTTTTAAAGCTTTCAAAAGGTGTTTATAAATAAATGATATCCAAGTATTTGAATTTTAAAAAGATTTTATAAATTTTATTAAAAGTCTGATTTTATTTACAAAAATCTTCAAAAAAAAAAATCAAACCTTTAGATGTTTTAGAGAAAAATTAAGGAAAGTTCATTTTTTTTAAATACTAAATCCTTCTTTTATCTAATATATTTTTAAAATTTTTTTTCTTGTAGGCAACAATTGAAGTTCAAATACAGTCTTTTGTAAATTTTAATTTTTTGAATACTATGCGAGAATTTGGGGAACTTCTTGCTCGTTTTTCGAAAGCCATTGCTGAAGCTCCACAAAGGTAGATAACATTATATTATAATTTTCGTATTTTTTTATAGTAAAATATTGGTGTTTCCTTGTTATAGTGGTGCCTGTCGAATTACAATAATGCCAAGGTCGTCACCAAACTCGTGAAGCCTATCTTACAATACAACATACCTTGGCAATTCATTGTTGGGTGCCACTATAACAGGGAAGTTCCAAAATACTTTAAATTTGATTAACATTCTTTTGTTTACTTTTAGTCTTATAAAAACTTTGTTAAATGTTGAATTTTTTAAAAATTTTATTAAATAATTTAAGTAGTGAATTCCTGCTGGTTATACACATGGGACAATAAGCGAATTTAGTGATATATCCCTATTCAATAACTTTGCATTTCTAAACATGCATGTGAATATGAAAACAGGATAAATGCATTATAAAACCTTTGCACAATTGTCTCAAAAGGCTATTGCATATTGAGTTTATTTTTGCATTATCAGATGTAATGTATATAAGAGCCAGGTGCTGTTATTTATATGTAATCGAATACCATTCAACTCTATTTCATTTCTATCTTTTGTTTAAAAAAAGCACTGTTATAATTGAGCATAGATGTTTAGTTTTTAATATTTTACTATTTAATTAATAGTGAATTGAAATTCCTTTATTAACTGCTATTATATATATAACATAATATAATATAAATTACATCATGGTTCATGACATTCTTATAAGTGACATTTATAAGAAACAGTTTTTTTATTCATTAATTTTTTCATCCAATAATTTATGGAAGAGTTTATAAATATTTGTATAGTTTATCATTATTAATTCATTAATATTATATTCTTATTATTAACACAATCATATTACATTCAGAATTATTAGCTGAAACTAATTAAATATTATAATCTAAATTATTTTTACCTGATAATGCTTCTTTAAAATATTTTTTGCTTTAATGATCTTTATCTAATTGTAAAACATCAAAATAACTATTGCAAAAATTTACATGTAGTGCTTTTTATTCAGTATGCTATTTTCCACTGGACAGTTAAATTTTATTGATGTATCAAAATAATTATTTTGATGAATTTCTGAAGTAATTTCCTACCATTAATGGATGCTTTTAGAATTTGAAAAAAATTCATTTCATAAGTGTTTACAAAAGAAAAACCCATCTTTGAAGAAGTGCAATCATAAAATGATCAAAATTGCAACCTTTCTAGACAAATTAAATAAAAATAAAACTTCAAGCTTATAAAATTATAAATGTTCAATGTGAGTACGACCACAAATATGAAAGATTACACACAAAGCAAATAACGACCTTGCTCGTAATCATTAGCCCCTAAGGAGCTGTGAATTAAACCCCGGCGACCTCCACCACCTCTACCAGTGGACATTACACTGAAAACATGAATAACCACACCCATCCCAATTGTAACAATGAAAAAAGTGAGGGATGAGTTCTGCTGATGTTTATGTTTCTGGTAGTGGTCATATTGAACATATATAATTTTATGAACTTTTAAGGTGTTACTTGTATTTTAATTATTTTAAAAAGGTTGTAATTTCTTTAGTTTTATAGTAATAGTTCTTCAGAGCTGGGATATTCTTTTGTAAACACTCTGCTTAACAAAAACTGTGTTAGGACCTGTCTACTGTAATTTAAAAAACTGTTTATTTTTGCTATAATGAAATGATTTCAGAAAAGAAAAACATGCTCAGAAATGTTTAGCATTTTCATGGTATGCAGATGCTGATAGTAGTTGCCCTGTTAAAATAGGAAAAGATGGATCTGGATTTATGAAATTGTGGCAACAGCAAATACAACAGTTTCATAATGTAGGCCCAGAAGTTGCTGAAGCTATTACATCAAAGTATCCTTCTCCACAGATATTAGTACAGGTAACTACAGTGTATTATGTGTAAGGGAGATAAAAAAAAATACTTACTGTTAAAAATTGTGTAATGAAAATTATTATATTAATAATAATTAAAATGATCTAATTTGAATAGATGTTTCATTTGGTTTTTGCATGACTTAAATTTTTTTTTTTTTCAAGTTGATTGATTAAAATATTCTCTACATCAAAATGAAATAATATTTCAGTTTTAATAACTTATTTTCTTACTTTTCCTTACATTTTCTATTACTAAAATTTGTACTCTTGTGAAATATCTGCTCAGAGTTTGTATTCATTTATGAAATTAAAGGCAAAGGGGGGGGGAATGAATATAAATATAAAACTGTGAGAAACTAGGTGTAGAAATTCAAATTATGTTGAATTTATTTCATGAATAAATTTATTTAAATTAGAGGGAATTGACAAATATAATTTAGTCAGAATGAGGTTATGAAATAATAAAAGAATGTTACTGAATTAGATGTATTACATATAATATTACTTTGTGATGTCTGGATTTCAATAAATTCAATCATTTATATTCACTTACTTTTCTATTAATAATTCATCTAAAAATTTCTGTCTTTTAGGCCTATAAAGCATGCCGTTCTTCTGAAGCAGCAGAAAAATTATTGCAAGATATTGTGGTAATATTTATATAATATGTACACAATCTTTTACATGTATATTGTGTGTTTTCTATTTTATAATTGGATGATTTATTGCCAGTGCCTTTTTAATTAAAGATTTTTTTTTATAAATATTGAAATATGTTTTTATTACTTTATTGGTCTAAATTAATCAATAGAAATTTATAATTTCAATCAATTTTGTGAAGCTATGTGTAAGAGGGGAATTTGAAATAATTGTAATTTTTATTAAGTTATCTGCATTTTTTTAAGTTACTTTTTTTTCTTTTCATATTCTAAGTATGATTTTAAAAAAATTTCAAAATAAGGCAAAGCTATGAAATATTTCAATTTGATTGCTATGAATAGGATTATTGGTATTGAATTCAGCACTCTTACAATCCAATTACAACTTGAATATTTAAGAAATATATTTTATAGTAACTTTTATCATGTATTTTATAGTATCTTTTATGTGTTTTCTTTTACCAATAGGTGAGAAGAAATTACGGACCTTTAGGAACGCAACGTCGTATAGGGCCTGAGTTATCCTATAAAATACATTTGTTTTACTCATCAAGAGATGGGAATCAAATACTTCAACGATAATGGCTAGAAAAATGCATTAAAAAAGTTTTAAATCTTCATTCATTTGGATTGTTATTTGGAAATTTTTTTATATATATGTTTTGTACAAGTTATAAAATATCTTAACTTTCATTTTTTTTGTAAATTAGTTTTGATTTTCTTAGGTGCGAATAAAATGTTGTCCCATTTTGTATTCTGGATATTATATACTTAAAATGTAAATACATATTGTATTGATTGCATAAAAATTTATTTTTTTAAAGGTGTGGAACTTTTAAAGGTTTTTCAAATTATCATAATCAAGACTGATTAGTTATGAAAAATTAAATTTGATATTAATGAATATGTGCAATACATTTGTAATTAATTGTAAGTGTATGTCTGTATTTAAAAGCATGTGTTTGTGTATATATGTAGACTGAGAGAGAGTGAAATCATATTTTTTTTAAAAAAAAAAATTCGTTGTTTTATTGGTGTTGTAATTAAATATATTTTATTATGATACTTAATCATTCAATTTTCATTTTAATTGTGTTTTTTCCCCCATGGCCAGCCTTTGAATTTAGAGCTTGGATTCTCCATGTTTCTCTTAATCATTTGCATATTACTTATTGAATGTTATGTAGTTAAAAAAAAATTCATGCTCTAAAAATAAACAAAAAACTACTTTTCTCTTTGTGTTTTGAAAATTTTATTTGCATAAAATCATGCATTTCTATGTGCTAACATGTCATTTTTTTTTTTAATTTAAGCTTGCATTTTGTACATTTTTAGATGTAAAACGAATTCAGGTTCATTTTTGATTTTTTTTATTAGATATCAGAAAATAAAGTAGGCCTATTATGTCTAATTGTGGTGAAATCTATAAATATTATGCTTATTCCTATAAGATGTGCTAGTATTTTGCAAGACTAAAAATTTCAACTTAATTTTTTGCATGAATAAAAAATAAAATATGTTCAGCTAAAAAAATTTTATATTTCAAATATATCTAAACAAAATTAATAATGGATATAAGTTATCAGTAAAGAATTCAGTTGAATTATACTTAAATGTATATTAAATTGATTTGTGAAATCAAATATTTTATTTTGTAACATCAAAATGAAATATGTCCATGTACAGTTTTGGTGTTCATTGGATCTGATATTGTGATGCGATTTGTGTATTCATGAAAATAATGCAGAAAACAACATTGTTTTAA
>BMAW01125885.1:0-13504 GCA_019974015.1 Nephila pilipes
CAGGAAAATTATGTACAAAATAGAAAATAATTAAAATTTCAGAAAAAAATGAATGATTTATTTCATAATTATATAGTTATAAAGGAACGAGCTCAATAAGGTATTCACTCACCTCTAACTTGGATGCAAGATGCCATACAATGAGGCATAGAGTGATTAAGCTCCAAGATGGTCTCATGCGGTATTTTTTGCCAAATTCGCTCCAATTGTCGGGCGAGGTCATCCACATTCCCTGGTAGATGCAGTCACCTTCCCATCATATCCCAGACATGCTCGATTGGAGAGATCTGGCTGGCCAAGAAAGTATTTTACATGCTGTAAAATAGTTCATAGTAACACGTGCCGTATGTGATTTGGTATTATTTTGCTGAAAAATAAGGCCAGGGTACAACAAAAGGGACGGTAGCAAAACAGATCTCAGAAAGTCGTCGACGTGCCGCTGTGCTGTAAGTGTACCTCTAATGACGACCAAAAGGTCTGGCTATCAAGTGAAATGCCTCCCCCAGACCATAACTCCTGGTTGAGGACTTGTGTGGAGTGCAGTAGTGAACGCAGGATCGGCACACAGCCCTGGGAGTCTCCAGACACGTCTTCGATGATCGGCAGGACACAGTTGGAAGCGGGATTCTTCCCTAAACGCGATACATCCTTAGTCAGTAGCATTTTAACCTGATCGAGTCAAGCACCATTGTAATCTTGCTCGACAGTGTGCAGGCGTAAGTGGCAGTTGGCGTAGCGGTTGGTAACGTAATTTTCGCTCTATCAGTCGTCTGTGAAAGGCCATGGTGGATACTCGTGTGTGGGTCGCACGTCTGATGGTTTGAATCAGGTGCTGTGACAGCTTATCTGACAATCACTCTGGCCTCATGTTCTGTTTTGACCCTAGGTCGACCTCTATGATGATGATGCTGAAGTCTGCCATTGTGCACCTAATCTTGCTTCCGCATCTTATAATCGCCGTATCGCTTCGACCCATATGAGAAGCGATACCCCGAATAGTCCAACCTACCTTTTTCAATCCCGTTGTACGATCTTTTGCAAACTCTGACAGTTGCTCATAATGAACTTGAATCCTACGGCGAGGCATTTTTTCAGTCGTTGAAAGGTATCCTATATCGCAATGCAATAGAAAATTTGACCATCTGATTGAGAATCGCTTCTAATATACATCTGCTCAGCGCGCAGTTCCGATGGGCTGTAACACCCGCTATCCATTCATTGGACACCAAATTTTAATAATTTGCATGTTCAGTCCAATTGTCTTTGCATAGGAAATTTCATTACAATCAAGCATCTGTTTCTTGGTGCGTTGTTTATTTTGTTATATATATATATATATATATGTGTGTGTGTGTGTGTGCGTGCGAATAAAATTGACTCATTATACATGTATTCTTTAAAAATATATTAATTAAAAATTTAAATGATTAATGAAAATCCATCAGAATCAGACCTTATATTGTACTTCAAGAAAATTTCTGGGAAACAATTGGACGGTACTTTTTATTTCAAATGAAATATGAAGAAAAAAATTACATGGCGTTATTCTCTATTTATGTCATTTAGAATTTAGAAAGACCTGCAGATATATATCTTGCTTTTGGTATCCATAATACTTTAGATTAATATCTTATTTGATGATGTATATAAATATTGGTATCATTTGCTAGGAATAGAATTTTGGTTATATGAAGAGGGGTTTAAGACCTATCTAGTAATAAATGTAAAATATTTTTGAAAGGTTTTTTTATTATTAAATAACTACTCTTAAAGAAGATGGATTACTCTCTTGTGTATTGAATGCAATTTACTTAATTTAATTATTTAAAAAGGAAGACGAACACTCCGTTGTTCATCAATCAAGGGTTAAATTTTATTGAGAGATATTCTGAGACTTATTCAAAGATGGTTAGAGACCTCGAAAAAATTAAAATATATTTCTCAGCTGAAATGTATGAAAATGAGCCATAATCTTTGTAATTGAACAGTAATTTAATAAATTTTATACGTTGATAAATTGTGCATTTCAGATAAATTCCAAAAACCTTTGGAATATTATTTTTCTAAAGAATTCATATTTGTACAAAAGAGAATCACGATAAAGAGATATTTCAATATGAAATGTCTCAACAACATTCGGAAGAAACAAGTAAGTTATAGTTCCATAATTGAGCTAATATAAAAAAATTATCATGAACAGATTTTCATATCTTAATACAATGAACTTTTGATAAAATAGCTCTCAACCTAAAAACATATAAAACTTTATCTAGACAAAAATATATGTGAGAATTAGTTAATTCCTCATACGGATTATTAATCATAGAGTTAACCCCAGAACTAAGCTTTTTTAATATTATTGCCTCTCGAATGATACTCGTAACATAAGGAAAACATTTTTTTGAAACATGCTACAAATATTGTAAAAATAAAATAAATTACCTTAAGGCAATGAAAATATTTTTCACAATGGATGAATCACGATTGAGTTAATATATTTCGCTGGAAAGAGTAAATAAAAAAAAAATCCTAAAACACTTTTACAATTTTATAAGAAAGGAAATTACATGATTAAAAGTAATTCTGATTTGTTTTTCACTCCATAGATTATTTAGAGTTATTTCATTAAAACAACTGAAGTCTCTAACTATATTGGCTAAA
Organism: Nephila pilipes; assembly: GCA_019974015.1. Lineage (NCBI taxonomy): Eukaryota > Metazoa > Arthropoda > Arachnida > Araneae > Nephilidae > Nephila > Nephila pilipes. Next base: position 2,662 of record BMAW01125885.1, read on the forward strand.
CTACTAATATGTTTAATAAATTATTACAACAATTATCTTATAACTGAATATATTCTGTTAGAAATTCTGAATAAAATTCATGTATCTCAATTTAAATAAAAATAATTTTATTTCCATTAATGGATCGTAAATTTCAAAGGTACCTAATGCATCAAAATATGCGATATCAATTAATTAATCACTGATGAAATTTATCTTTATTTTTTATTGACTGAAATATGAGGATTCACATAATTTAATGAACTTATTAAGTAAATTTATATGAGTTAGAGCCCACAATAGAGATGCATATCAAAACTCAAAATGACTTAAAAAGATCACATAATTTTGTACTGGTCTTCAGGTAATTCGAAATTTAAAGAAAGCCTGTGGTGATTGATTGTTTATTACTCAGAAGCAGAATCAAGCGATGGGGCTAATTGCGAAAGACCTTGTTGTTTTGAGCCTTGGCCAATTGACGGCTCCTGAACTTGTCACCTCCCTCCCTTCAAACTTCTACACCATATCCTCCGTGGAGCCTGGACAGATTTAATATGCATAAACCTTTACTACATGTAGCGTGCTTAGGAGCATCAGGACACTAAAACATGACTCGACAAAAACAACGATGTTCATGCACTCATAACTATGACCACTCAGCTATCATGACCACAACTGATTTATTCATTATCTTAATAATGTCACGCTAAGAAAGAACATGGATTATGTTGATAACGGGACCTAGGATTTTGAACCTCGGTTAAGTGACGAAGACAGCGCATGAGCTGAAACAACGCTGCCGCAAGTTCGGAACTAGGACCACTAGGCTTCCGCAGACTCCAAAGAGAATTAAATCTATCTTAATAATTCTATCATAATGCCATGAGCCCTGGAGGTTACCTCAGCAGGCGTCGTGACTGACAGTATTTGAATCGACCAGTTGATGTGAAACATGCTTCGATTCAACATTATTTTAAGGATCACTTGTAATTTGGATCAGATACATGCTTAATCAAATCATTCCTCGATAATCTCGTAATAGCCTATTGAAATTTGTACAAGAATGTACTAGACAAGATGTAATTTTTAAAACCTTAACATAATTCTTAATACAGTCTTTCAAGTGTAGTAACTTTTTATTGTTCAAATGAAATGTCCGTACAAAGTAAATACAATCAATTACAGTAAGAAATTCCTTGAATGAAGCGTTTCATAACAACTATACTCTTCGTTATTTAAATTTGCGACAAATTTTAAATTACTTTCTTTACATATATAGAACATAAATATCTGATATTTTGACATAGCAGTGTAAGTAAATCTTAAGTTCTAATTGTGATCTCTTCAGAACTTCTTAGTTTTGATGCTTGCACGTCTTTTTTTATGCGTTCCTTTTTTGAAGAGATTTTTTAAGCGGTATAAAAAAATTCCATCAAAATGCATAATATGAATAAAATTAATAAAAAAAAGTTGATTAAAAAGAAATAAACCAATAGCCTACAAGATATTGCAAAAATTATGTTCATGTTACATCAATAAATTTATTACATTATACAGGGTCAGGCAGAAATAATTCCCCCATTTCAAACATAAATAACAAAACAATGATATGTGTAACAGAAAATTCTATTTCAAAATTAGAAAGACAAATACTAACCATTTTTTCGCATTCACCTCCAATTTGTTTTGAAACTGATATCGTCCAAATGCTGACTTTCACTGTCTATGTATTTCTGAAGTCTCACCAAGAAGTTCCTCATTATTCTCTTAGTAATATCTTACAGCAGAGGTCGCCAAAGTGGTCGATATATGCCCCCGGGAGTCTATATAGTATAATTAGGGGTCGATACGATCTAGGGAGGTCAATTAGGAGTCGATGAATAAATATAAGCGCTATTCAATCTCAAATTTATCGACAGCAATGCAAGAAATTTTTGTTTGGAATGCCATTTGTAATTAAAATATAGTTAAAAAATGTTTTATAATAGATTAAAGCTTATTTAATGTCTCATTCCTACATAATTCTTAAAATAATTATTTATCTTTGTCACAAGATGGCTCTAATTAGTGCACAATCTCAAGAGATTGTGCTCTAATTTGGGCCATCTTGTTATGACTGTTTTGGGCCATGATTTAAGAATCATGACTGTTTGATAAGCTTTGCGAGAAAAACGATGAACTATCAAACCACACAATTGTTATTACACACCAAAATACGATAGTTGTCAAGAGGTGCATGTTTACAAAAACTTATTAAATTATATAAACAATGACAGAATTTCTTACTGAAATTTAGCCAGTGACGAATTGCCAAAAAGTAAGAACTGTATTTCTTATGTGACCGATATATTGCAAAGTTCAATGATATTCAAATTCGTCACCAAGAAAAATATATTTTATTAACTCAAGTATGAACAATAATTTTAAGCTTTCCAGTTAAATTAAACTTGTTTAAGTCTTCATGGCTACAAAAAGATCCTCCATACTTTTGAAATCTACGGCAATTGGATATAGCTGACGTAGAGAGAGAGAGAGAGAGAGAGAGAGAGAGAGAGAGAATTGGAGAAATACATACAAATCATCTCCGAAAATTAAGCGTTGATTTTGAATAACGCTTTAGACATGTTAAATATATATATTGTTATCCCAGAATTGACTATTGTGTCACTTTGTGCTCAAGTAGTAAATAACGACAGTCATTTGCGAGACGAATCATTGAATTTTTATTTGGACTTCAAGCAATATGTTTTTTAATAATTTAGCTGTGAGTAAATGTTTACGAATATAAATATTATACAAAACTATCAAAAACTAGCATATAGCATTTCCCTTATTAATTGCTTTCAAAAGCTCATATATGGTTGAATCTAGCCTCAGTCGTGTTTACTCTATTTTAACTAAGGAGAAAAAATAAATGGAACATGGAGATTCGAGGAGAAATAAGACTGAAATTACTAAATTTCAAAACAAATATTGCTTATCTAGCCCCAAGAGTCTCATCAGGCACATCCTTCTCATTGATTTAGGTAAAAGTTTGATTTTGTCAAAATCAAAAGAGAAAAAAAATTTAACCGTTTCTTAAATGATTCAACAGATAAGTAGTTTTAATTTTCTACCATTTTTATAGAAGGGGTCAATAAGAGAATTATAATATTTGGGGGGGTGGGTGGATGATCAAAAAGGTTTGGCGACCCTTGCATTACAGTATTGCAGCAATTTCTTAGCAGATAGCAGCCTTAAATTCCTCAGTTGTTCGAGGTCTATTCTTGTAGACTTGTTACTTCATATAATCCAGAGAAAATGATTTTTGTTCAGACGTCCTGAAAAATGAAAGTGAAACTCATCACTCGAGTGAGATATAGCACTATATGGAGCATTTTCCAAATGTTGCTCAGATGATGCACTATGTTTAGCCCAATCACCGTCATTAAATTACAGCACAACCTTAGTTTTGTAAGTATGGAACTTCAAGTCTGAATGTAAAATTATTCATACATTCAATGAAAATTTTGCAAAGCATTAGCATGTCTGCGAGCTGAACATTACGGTGTTTCGAGAATGGTTTGTTTCACTGTGGTATCCGCACGCTACGAGATCTGCCTGGCGGTTTACACTTACGGCCAAATTTATTCCTCGAAAATTTCAGATCCACAATAAAATAGTTTTCTTATCAGGAACTGAAGCATTTTGATCAAACTCAGTGTCTAAGAAATACTGGCTGTGAACGATGTCAGTGTCGGCATTTTTGAAATATCACGAAAGAACAATGCACAACGTTCCACACTATGATAGCTACAGAAACGGTAAGACATTTGCAACTCATTACCAGTTCCCAATTCATGGTGTGGAACAGTGGTAGAGGTAAATTTGGCAAATATTTCTGCACCTCCCTGTAGCTGAGTTTTCGTTACGCTTTTTCCTTTTTAGTATATATGTATATATATATATATATACTAAAACCAGTATATATTTTATTACGGTGTATAAAATTTCAGAATATTTTTATGAGCTTTTTTATATGGTCTCTATCCTTCACACATTAACAGATTTGAATGTATTTTTTTAAACCAGTATGCGGTATGCATTTGTACATATAAAGTGTAACGCACTTATCCTTATGGATGGTAAGCAAATCGGTATAAGAATATCGATGAATATTTCAATGATTTTAGGTATTAAATTGTTTTCCTGCCATACAAAATAACACATTTGCTATTCACTCATTACTAATATATATATATATATCAATATTTGTGTGTGTATATGTATGTATATTTGTACATTATTACGAATTCTTACAAGATAATTTATGACTTAATAATACTATCATTTGTTACATAATTATATAAATGACAATAAAGGAAATTGGTACCTTAAAATGCTTATTTTGTGCGAATGTTGTTGCAAATAAGCGACACTATGTTACGGTTATTTATTCTTATAAAAGGAAAAGTAGTAACCCTTAGACTATGTTCTATATCGATTATCTGTCATTTAATCCAATTATGTGAGGGAAAATTACTTGATTTTATGCTGGAACGTGACCGCAATTTTGTTCGATTTCGAAGATAATTTTTCTTGCCGAGGCGCTATTTTCTTTCTGGGGTTTCCCCTTTCGCCATATGTGAACCATTACTCCGCAAACGAAGGATTATTCTGTAATTCATTTTCCTTTGTGAGGAGAGGAAAGCAAGTGTTTTTTTTTTATTCTTAAAATGTACAAGAACATCTCTTCTAAACTTAAAACAATGAAGTAGTTTCAATTTTATTTTTTATTCCTTATCCATGACCGTGCATTTATTTTATTTTTTCTTTATATTTTTGGATCCTATGGTCTTAATTATAGCTATTTAAATCTTGTATCATGAATTACATGCTTAATGTAAATAAGAGATAATGCTTATGAACTTATTGTACAAATTACAAATAATTACATTAGTTGTGCAATTTTTTCATAATTGTTTTGGAACAGTATAGCCTTTATGAGTAGATATTAAATGTAAGCTTTTTTAAATGGGAACTATAAAACATTTTATTTTTGCTCATTACATTAAGAAATTTCACACTTTCCATAGAAAATTAGTCTCCTGGATGAATACAGTTTTTGAGTTACATCATGCTCAAAAATAAAAAGAAATTAGTTTAAATATTTATTAATTTTCCGATACTAGTTTGTTCAGTTCCGACTCCCACAGTTACTTCATAAAATATTCACTTTGGACAACAAAATAATAATTGTTTTACTCATCAAAGTCTAATAATATTTATGTACCTAATTTGAAAATTTTAAAAAAAGTATTTTCTAATTAAGAAAAAAACAAACAAATGAATAATGGAAATAATATCAATGGTTAAAATTTAGAAAATTAATTTAATGAAAAATATGAGAAAGAGAGAGTTTTTAACATAAAAATTAAAGAAGTATAGGGGAGTGTAAATGGAGTAAAAACGCACACTAAATTTAAGACTTTAGATATAAAATGATTAGTTTCAGAGGTTTTATGAGTGAGTAAATTTAAACAGAGGAAGAAAAAAAAATTGTTAATTTATTCCAACTTTACTGTGATTTAGTTTTTATATTGGTGTATATTAATTCTTTTTTAAAAGATTATTAATGTTTTACCATAAAATTTTCATCAAAGGAACATTGTTATAAAAAAAAATTACAATTAAATAGAAGAATTTTGGGCAATCTCGAAAATTAGTGATGATTATTTCATTAAAAACATAACTTATATTAAGTAAATACTAAGAAACTATGAATCGTAAAAATTCGACCAGTGAGTCTTGTGGTTGCTTTATGAATGGAATCATGAATCTAACAACTGTACCGCAATGCATGGCGTTGCATTTTGTGCATATTTCCGCTAAATAATTTCTTAAATATTTAGAGAAACGATAGTTAAAATGATTTGAGGTGACAGAACAACAAAAGTTATACAAATGTTTTGCTTACAGTTCACAGTTTTAGGCGAATTAAATAGAATAAATATTTTCCTAACAAAATGTAGACGTTTATTTCTTTCCAGATTCCGCAGTGGCCAAGTGGCCATGGCCGCAAACTCGTAGTTATGTATAGTAAATCTGTGGAGGCTTAGTACATTTAAGTTGTGTGTAGAATTAAGAAGGGTGGTGTTGGGAATCCCGCTCATCGCATGCTTTTTTTGTAACACTTTTCTCAAACTTGCGAAGTGATGACGGTATGACGATCCCTTCTTCCCATGCTCCTCTGCGAAAGGAGAAGTTAGTTATGTAACCATGTTTTGTTCGGATTAGTTTAGGCTCGCAATCGCTAGGGAAATTAACGACGACTTAGTATATAACTTGTACATAACTGAAATATCTTATAATTTAATAGAATAAATGCAGTTGTACAGAAAACAGAATGGCGTTTCTACAATGTTTTCGGCAGTTAACAATTTTAGAGATGCTCTCCGGCAACATCCACAGATAGAACCCAGGACTTTACAGGTAAGATTAAATTTTCTCTAACATTTTTGATTGTTTGGGTAACATAGAACCAAAAGATGGAGTTCGGCACAGATGTTGTTCTCGTTTTTTGACCATGGCTAAAAAATATGAATTTCGTCTCCATTAGTTTTCGTTTTACTTCTTAGTAAGACGTTAATAATTCATCAGTCAACTGAAATTCCGTGTAGCGAATTATGCAGTGCCTTTATTTTTCACAAAAAAATATTACATCGTTACTTCAACATTTGATTTACATTCAATCTTTATTATCGTGTAGTTTGTTTACATAACGATCCAGGAAGCTTTATTCTGAACAAAACATTCTACAAATGCAGGAAACACATATTACAATTTTGATCTACTTCAAAGCACTTTGTTGCTATTTGTAACATATCTATTAATTTTAAAAATTAGTCGGATCTAATCAAAAGAAAATAATAGCACTGGAACCAGATGGATCGATTTATTTTTGATTAAGAAGTATCACCAGCGCTATTGGTAACGGACAGAGCAATTTTGAACATTGGTTAAGTGTCTGAGGTGGCACATTCTTTTTTTTAAACTTCCATTCCATACCAAAGGCAGGACTTGTAGCTTCGCCTGATTTAATATTTTAATATCCTATATGCTTTCACCCTGCTACAAGGCGAGTCTCTAGAGAAAATAAATCGTGAAACCACGACTCGACGAGAGCAACGTCAAACTTGAACTCACGACTTAGACCACTCGGATATCACGTACGAGAAGCTCCCTGTTCGTTATTTGTCTGCGAAGAACATTGTTTTTCCTCAGACGGTTGATGTATCTTATGTTTAATTTTATAATCATCACCTTCATTAATATAAGATTCATTTCAAAACAAACGACAAACAAAATTTGTCTTACCAATAAAAGTTGGAAATAGAATATTAATATTCAAAACAAAATTTGTCTATTTATTGTACAATATGCTTGCAATTTAATTGAGATAAAATTATTTTATTATTTCATAGTACTGATATAATTGCTCAAAATATGTTCTAAAAATTCGCTGAGTTTCCTTTCTTTACCTTTTTAAGATAAAGTCTGATTAAAATGAGCCACATTTGCTTAACAATTTTGTAAGAATTACAAAGAAACATTAATAGAAATGTCTTATCCTTGAATTTTTAAATTTTTTTCCATCATTATTGTTGAATTTTTTTCTCGTATTTGTATCACACACACGGGTCTGCGAGAAAAGCTTTCTTCTCCAGACCAGATCGTTAAGACATATATCAATTTTAACATCTACTTGACTTGAGACAAAAATGACTCACATATAAATAGATTTTGATTATATGAACATGAGCGAAAAGGTATGTCCTCGAATCGCAAGCTTTCTGATTCTCCTTAGATTTGTATGTGATATTAGCGTATAGTTGGTAATAGACTGTTATTTTTGCTAGATTGTAAGTTACTCGGTTTTGTAGTCCAGTTCGTAATTGAGAATTATTAAAGATTTTGTGAGTGAAATTTTTCCTTTGAGTGTTACAATGTCAATTCGTCGAGAATCTTTAAATGAAACTGATCTTCTAGAAATCTTACAAAATATTTCTGATAAGGATTCCGAAACACAAACTCTAACAGTATTAAGTGCCATTGTAATTTATTCTGATTACACTATTTATAACGAGACTCACCAATTTAGTTATTATGAGGGTGTTTCAAATATTTACGTACCAAGTGCATTGGAGAAATATATTTCCTGGTCATCCTCTGCAGAGAAATTGATTCAGTTGCCATTCAAATCACTGTCTGGACTAAAAGTAGATAATTCAGTGGGAGCAGAAATTGATTTCTTCTAAGGTTTTTTGATGATACAGGAATGAGAATAATTACTGAAGAGGAAAATTTGTATCGGATGACCAAATATTCAGATAATGTAACACATCCAAATATTACGCACTATTTTCCAGTAACAGTAGATGAAATATATGTTTTCCTTGTTTTAACAATTTTAATGAATATTATAAAAGAAACTTCTAAGTCAAAACACACTTTTTAGAGAATCTTATGACTACAAAGTCAAGCAATTTGAAATCTTCAACAAGGTTTGAAAGAAATAATCGGGAATTTAAACTCACTTACACTCCTGAAAGGAATGTATTAATAGATGAATGGTTATTAACGTAGAAAGGAAGACTTGGATTTTGACATTACGTCCCTACCAAACATTTTCGATATGGAAGTGAACTTAAAGTAGAATGTCAAAATCGATTAATGAGTAAGTACGAGTAAATATGGAAAATTTAATGAGCTAAATAAAAAGTATTGGAAGAAAGCGTTCGCTGGCCCCATCTGTACTTACATGTTTGTACCTGCCATCACAAAAGACTTATGGCTAATAATTGATGTATCTCTCTTGTAGAATCAATACTTGAACATATGACGAAGTATTGCCAGTAATGATAACCATGTTATCATGGCTTATCTAAAGCCTATAAATTAAATTATACATTTTTACAACGTGTTTTGTACATATATCATTTAAATTTTAAATGAAATTTCATTCCGTTGATTACATAAGAAGATTAACGAAGTTATTTTACATATTCAAAATTTTCAGTGCTATACAATGCAAATAAATTTGCTTTTGAGTGCTGTTTTATTCAAAATCACAAACTTAATGGGGCACGATACCCTGTCAGAACATTTTATATCCACTATATATGATCATAAATGAAATATGCTTTGCAGACAAAAAAAAGCACTATTTTCAACGAAACAAATTTTCAGAATTTTCATCTTTCTAAAAATATTGAAATATTTTAAGATTTATACTACTTCTATATATTTTATTATTTTTAATTATATTTTCCCCAATTTCTCAAAATTGTTTAACTCGGTTTTCTTCTTAGTAGTACTAATCTTATTTATAGTGTTATTGTATATTTTGTATTAGATACGATGAAAACAATAAAAAAACAACTATATCTATGTGTGTGGATTTTTGAAAAATAAATATTGGTCAAAGTCTTTATTCAATGCAGGTAATTGTCAAGAAAAGTCAAAACTTTATAATACTAATAATAGCAATCATTGGATTTTTAAATACTAGACCATAAAAAAAATAAAAAGCTGAAGAAAAGTATTTTAAAATTTTGAATTTCACTGAAATATGATTTGATATACTGTTAAAGAAATTTTAAATACCTCGTTAAATAATCCAGACGAAACAATTAAATTTCTGCGCATATTTAGAAAGTTCATATAATTAAAATAACATAATCAAAATTTAATTGATACTGGATCCTTTTTTGGGACCTTTAAAAAATATAGAATATTTGAAATGTATATCCGAAATAGTTTTTAAACTTAAAGAAAAAAATCATGTTTGAAATAATGCATTTACTTAAAACAGGGATTTATTTAAAATTATTATATATTCTGATAAAACCAACTTTCAAGTAACACTTTTATAGACTGAAAATAAGTGTTTAATTAGTGAAATGAAAAAGTCTTCCTAATGTAAGGGAGGTAACAGTAGCTTATTGATTACGGTCATGAGACAAATGTCATGTGATTTTATATTTGAATCGTGAGCTCGAGTAATCATTCTAATAAAGACTAGTCAATCGGAATAATGTAAACGTTGTAAAATAAATGGTATATGATTTCAATGACTTTACTTACGTAGAGTAGAAATTAGAATGAAACAATTGTCCTTATCACTTAAGTATGGCTCATAATTAGGGGGTGTCCCATTGTTACGTTTGGTGAACTTGAAATGCAGCGTGTATTCAAAAAAGGCTCCAATATATAGTATTGATTCTCATTATATGAGAAATACATTTCTTCCATTGGATGCCGTAAATCCACGTATACTAACAATTTGTTATTTTTTATACTCAAAATAAAACAATTTTAAGCTGATAGTGAAAAGTATTTCTAATATACCAAAGAAAATTTCAGCTATTGTTCTAAGTATCCACTCTTTTCTTGGAGGCAAAGCTGAATTCGTTTGCACGCGTTTCTGAGAAACGCATTTCGTGATGCTAGAAGTGGCTTCTTTTATCCAGTGACTTCTTACATCTGTCTTATATATGTTGTTAGATGAATATTTTCTTTTACGTTGACCTTAAATTTATCCACTGAAAAATGTCAGAGTGGCTTGGAATAGAAGAACTTAGGAGACCAAATATTTTTAGAGATGAGTCGATTACCAAAACAAACCTTGTCGTTTGAAGATGTTTTCTTACTCTTACTATCTTGTTTCCATACTCACACCATCTTCAACCATTATTGTACCATCTTCTTATATCGGCTGTCATCCTTTATATACAATTCTTATAAACATATGTCTCTTTGTTTTAGTCTAAGAATCAAATAATTTTTCCAGTGAGGATATTTAAGGAGCAATATTTTTGGAAGT
>BMAW01125893.1:0-23373 GCA_019974015.1 Nephila pilipes
AGAGGTTGGGCTAAACTGCATTATTAAAGGAAATATTAGTTAAAAGTTGTCGCAAATGTCTAAATATTGCATTGTTAGGCGAGTAAGAACGATTCCCAAAGTTTCAGAGCTCTAGCTTAATGGTAAGTTAGTTAAATTAACGATCGAAAATTTGATGACACACACACACCAAGTGAAATACAGAAAAACGTTTTAAATTTAAATAAAATCACATTCAATAATCGTCTCCGTTTAGGAAATAAAATCATCGACTACGTGTGTTACTATTCAAATTTTAACTTTTTGTTATCTGAGAGATCTGGAAAAACTGAAATTCTTGTACAGCTGCTTTTAACTGGTTTTATTTTGATCGAGAATCCACGAACCAGAATGATTCAGACACTGAATGATGTACCACTTCTCCCACTGTCTACTGCTTATTCCACATAGTGATTTACTTCGAATTCTTTCGACTCCTATTCCTATTCTAGATCATTCAAAACAAACCCCCAAACATTCATATTTCTTTTACTTTCTGAAAATACAACAAGGTTATAGATACTTTTTTTTATTTAAAGAAAGCTAAAATCTTAAAGTGAGTTGGATGGCCAAAACCATTCTCGGCTTATAAATTTAAAATTTAAACGAAAATTGAACGTGTTAACCATTCCTCCACAGAGTTACCTGCTCTTACTTAAAGTCTTTTTTCGTCTTTTGTATGCGAACTGAATTACGTCACACAAATAAGTCTTAACTTCTCTATCCAAAAAGGTATTTAATATTCCATACATAAGTTGTCTTTATGTAAAGGAGTAAGAAAACACCTTTTATGAAGAAAAAAAACAAGTTTTCTTCTCACATAACATTATTTGATTAGATAGTTAATCAAGTTGAAAGTAAAACAAATGTTTTATAGTGGAGTCATCGGAAAAAACATGTCTTTCCTCAAAAAAGTGCATTTATATAAAAATTAATATCTCCATCTCCTCATTTCATAAATCTCCATATCCACTTTTTTCTCATAAAAATATTGACTAAAATGAAAATGTGAACACAATTCTCGAGTGAGTGAGTGAGTGAGGTAATGTAAAAGTTATTGGCGCAAGAGCCAGATGTGGCTCTGCTGCGCCAAACAAGATTTAACTGTGGTCTAGACGTGAAAAAATTGAGAAAAAAAAAACGAAAATTGGTTGACAAGAAGGAGGGTCGAATATAGAGAAGGATCACTAGGGTACCCCAGGAGAACGTCACGCGAGTTTACCAAAGACGATAAACCACATGGGAAAGAAAAAGATCACCAGGGTGCCTCGGGGTCATAAGGGCCCTACTTACCTAAAGAAGGCAAGTCCCTGAGATCAACACAATTCTCGAAAGAAGTAAATAAAATGTAAAAAAATTGCATAAAATATAAAAATTTAAAGCAATTGTAGTTAAAATTTTGAATTGCACAATTGATTGATTGGTTTTATTAAGGTAGCACTAGAAGCAACACGAGAGCTATTGGTGAGGGACCTCGTAAATTTGAGCCTCGGTCAAGTGATGAGAACGATACCTGAGCTGGCACGTCCCTCTCCTGCACCACGCCAACGGAAGAACTGAAACTCGATGGACTTCACGTGCATCAGCCTGGGATACACGACGAGTCTTTAGTGGCATCAAGGCTCGAACCCACGACTGAACGAAAACCGCCGGTCGTGACCATGACAACTAGAGACCACTGGAGAATAATGATTTTTGAACTGTGAAGCATTACACACACAAAAAATCTACAGACGCATTCTACATACTTTTCACCCGTCAAAATCTATTGGCTCGTAAAATAAATCTCCAATCATTACCCACTTATAGAGATATAGAGGAAGATACTCATAAATAAAACTTAAAATGTTTCTCTTTAAATGAGAGAGAGAGAGACGAATTTCAACCGTAAATTTTTAATGAAACGTGCCTGTTTTGTTGGATGTTACAATTTTTTTATATGTATTTATAGCTAGTATAAGATTAAATATGCTTAGAATAACGATGGATTAATGAAGAAGGTGTTTAAACTGGAAAAAGAAAAAAAAATCAGGTTCCATCGGAGTTCAAATCAGGTTCCACCGAGATTTGAACTCCGATCACTGGATTCCAGCGTGTTTCACAGCTTTGAATAGCGAGCTTGAAGCAGGTGTTCAGTTCATCGATAAGTCTTCAACGGTGAATATTTACTAAAGCGTTTAACGTACCAATGCGTGGCTGTTAAAATAAGTTAAAATATTAAAAAAATATAAATTGATCGAGCCTGAATTCTTAGCAGTAAAGTACTGCTTTGAATAAACGAGGGAACGAAATTGGAAAAAAGTGCTATATAATAGCAGCATATATCAGTTATGAATATAAAAATAAAGGGAGGAATAAAAGTGAATGTGAGAAAGTAAGTTGTATAAAAAGAAAGTATGTGAAAAGAATGAGCCCGTATTTATATAAAAAGAAAGTTTGAAAGCTCCGTTTTGCTCAAAACCGTTTAAACGAAAACTGTTTTCAAAAAGATCGGATAAAATATCAAGCTTAATGAATAAAAAAAAGGAAAATTGGTTGGTTAATTTTATTAACGTCGCACTGGAAACAACACGAAGGCGAAAGTGAAGAACAAATTTGATGCAATTTTAGAAAGAGAAAGACCTGCAGTTGTCGGCATCTAGAGGCTTCTTTTGATAAGAGAGGAAAATAAGATTTCCAAGTATTCTTGTTCATCTCTATAATAAATGATTCTGTATCCAATGCAGAAGGTTTCTTTCTTTCTAAATTGAATGTAGCTATTGATATTGTGAAATAATGAAGATATCATTGACATTTATTTGCTGTACAGAAAGGAATCTAAAAATCACCAAAGAAACAGTATCCATTATTTTTATATTTAAGGTAAAGTGTTGTAGGAGGATTATATTGGTTCAATACTAACACAATGAAAACCCTCCCACGGCTGTGTCCTGGTAAGACAATGAAAACGATCAAAACAGCGCGTCGAAATTAAACCAGTTTTATTTATAAGTAGATATTGAATTAGTCGGAAAAGATGCATTAAAGATCGTGGGATTCCCGAAACAAAAAAAAAAAATGCGATTCTTTAGCGACTGTTGAATCAACCATATTTTATGAAATATTTTCTAAAAGTAGATGAATTATTTTTATATGATTCTTTTTATACAGTCATATTTTAAACCATACTTTCGTATAGAAAACAAATATTAGTAATTTAAAGGAAACCATTTATTATTAATTGAAGAATACGTACTAGGGTGACGCCCGAGGAAATATATTATTTAAATATTTTTTGAAAAGTCACAGATTCGTTAAGGTTCACACTACCAGCCGTTTTGGTTTTGTGAACGTATCCTATGGGAATCCTATGGAATTTCTATTTTCTTCCTCACACCATTATACGTATTTGAGTGCAGTATAGTACACATTCAAAAGAAAAAGAAACTTTTGCAAAATTACATTTTTTTCGGATGTTTAAAATACTTTTACACGTATTTCAGTAGCCGAGGTCGCCCAGTGTTTATGGTTGTTGGCTCGCTACCACTGTAATTTTTGTCGAGTCGCGGGTTCGAACTCTGATGCCTATTTTCGCCCCGCCAAAAACAACTCCATGCCGAGGTCCCAAACATTTATATTGGCATGGTGGGGAAGTTTGGGAAGGAGAGGGGCAGCACTGTGTGTCGTACTCCTCTCTTGATCGAGATTCAAAATTACGAGAGCAGTCCCCTTGTAGCCCTCGTGTTGCTTTTAGGAGCGACGTTAATAAACAATCATACACGTCTAATTTAATGATTCGCTTACTGGTTTTCCAGTCTTTAAAAATATTTTCAAAAGCCGATTGTGATTACTCATAAATATTCGTTTATTTTTGTTTATTCGGAGGCATTTGATTATTTTCAAATGAATACAGTCGCCTAAGTTTGAAGGTGAAATTAGAAATTTCATAGGAGTGACACGATATGCGAAAAATTTCAATTGGCTAGTAGACAGGAACCTTAACAGTCATTAACTTTATTATTGTATCAGTTTCGCTTAAAAAACGTATGGTTATCAAAATTATGAAACTTTTTCCACGGCTCTTTTAAGCATCAAATACTTTCTGATAACTTTTATTAGAAACGTTTAGCAATTCAAAAGAAACAATCTTAACAGTAAGGAAGAAGTAAATAAAAATGAAAGAATATTTCCTATGAAGACATTTGATGAAACTTGTAATCGCTTTGGAAATGGTAATACAAGTTGGTAGCCTCTCGATTAATTTATAAGAAAATACAAGAGTAACGAACTTTCCACAAAAAGTGAAACATTGAAATTTAACTCTTTTGACGTGAAAAAAATAAGGTTCCACCGAGATTTGAACTCGGATCACTGGATTCAAAGTCCAGCGTACTATCCATTTCACCAGGGGTTACCAAAAGTTTTTGATAATCAACCCCCAAAAATTTTTAAATTATCTTATCGACCCCTTCTATAAAATGATGCAAAAAAGAAGATAAATTAACTGTTTCGCAAATAAATTAAATCATTCAGTTTTTTTTTCTCTTTTGATTTTGACAAAATCAAATTTTTACATAAATCGATTAGAAGGATGTGTTTTGACGATTCTTGGCCAGATTAGTAATATTTGGTTCAAAATTTGTTGATTTCAGTCTTACTTCGCCTCGGAGCTCCATATTCCATTTATTTCTCTTCGTTGTTAAAATAGAATTAACATAATTGAAGCCAGATTCAGCCATATATGAGCTTTGAAATAAATTTAAAAAGAGAAATGTCGTATTACAAATTTTAGATATCTTTGCATAATATTTTATATTCGAGTACAAAATTGACTCACAGTTAAATTATTAAAAATCATCTTTGCTTCAAGGTCAACTAATAATTCAATGGCTTCATCTTACAAATGACTGTCGTTATTTCCAACTTGAGCTGAAAGTGGCGCGATAGTCCATTCTGAAACCTACGACGATTATATCTAGTTGTACATTTCAAAATTATTGAAAATCTTTACGAAACAATGAAGACTTAAACAGTTTAATTTAACTTGAAAACTTAAAATAATTGTTCGTACTTGAATTAATGTAATATCTTTTCCTTGGTGACATGTTTGAATATCATTGAACTTTGCAGTTACATCGGCCAAATAAATATGTTTTTATTTTTTTGCAATTCGACACTTAAGGCTGGATTAATATCAGTAGGAAATTCTGTAACTGTTTAAACAATTCAACAAGTTTTTGTAAACATGTACATCTTGACAACTATCGTATTTCGGTGTGTATAAATAATCAGTTTGATAGTTCTTCATTTTCCTCATAAATCTTATCAAACAGTCGTGATTTAAAAAGTTGTGCTCTAATTTGAATCTTTTTATAGCAAAATGGAACAAAAATCATTTCTCACAAGTCTGAGAATGAGAATCCATCACGAAACATACATACTTTAAACCGTAAAAAAAAAAAAAAAAGAAATAGTTTTATAAAATAAAAAAATACAGAAATGAGAAATTAAATAAGGTATAATCTATTATGAAAACTTTACTTCTATAATGTAATTACAAATGGCATTCCATAAAATAGTATATACTGCGTTGCTGTCAATAAAGTTGCAATTGAATAGCATTGGTATTCATTCATCGACTCCTAATCAACCCCCTGGATCGTATCGACCCTAATTATACTATATCGACCACTTCGGCGACCCCTGCATTATACCAGAGAACCATCTGCTTTTCTTTCTCAGTTTATCTTGACATGTATGATTATACATTACAAATTCGGGCCAGTATATACTGACATAATGTGACTCACGTAATCCTACTGAGTATTTATTTATAGTGTTCTATTACAAATGCTCGTTTTAATGTTCTCATACTTCATGAAATTCTATTCACAAGATGGATTGCTTTGACAAAAGTCGAGCAAAAAGTTTAAAGAATTTTTTTTAACTGTTTTAATTTTTCAAGATCTTGCTTTTCAATGAACAAGTTCAGCAATTTTAGCATTTCTTATCTGTTTCGCTTTTTTTTAGTGGACTGTGAGTGTGGAAGTAACGCCTCTTCGTTACAGAAAAACAGCATTCACAATCTTTTCTTCAACCATTTCTGAAAACGAGATTTTCATCATTACACTCCTTCTATTTAGAGGAAGTGCTTGGATAATCTCCTCTTGTTTTGATTCAAAGCAGATAAATGTTGAATCCTTAATTAAATATCGCAAAATAGTAATATATTTAATATAGTATATCCTTAAATATTATATCAAACATTAAATTCAATGCATATAAAGAATTTTTTTTAAAAAAAAATTGATAAATCAGGTTCCACCGAGATTTGAACTCGGATCACTGGATTCAAAGTCCAGCGTGCTAACCATTACACCATGGAACCACCTGCCTTTCTTCGGATTGTCGCATTCAGAATTTCATACAAATAAATGATAACGGCTTGAACTGACACGCGAGCTAACAACAAGTGTTCACTACGTAGAAGATTATTCAATATGTAATTACCACAGACTTTCTTGATACGATTTGTACCAGGAAAGGGACAGTTGATTGATTGGTTGCGGGGTTATGTCGGAAGAGCCAAATCAGGATAAGCTGTGCTAAACTTTTGTAGTAATTCCCTAAGTTACGACTCCGGGCCCCCCCCCCCCCCCAAAAAAAAAAGATAAAATGTACATAAAAAAATAGATTGGCAAGTGATTAGCGAAAAAATAATTTGTAATTAAAAACAGATGTATACAAAATAGATTTGTGATGGATAGGATTAATAAGATAAAAGTGAAAGAGAGAGTTAAAATCTTAAATTTGGATTAGTAATCAAATTTTGTAAAAAATAAACCAACAAATTGTGGTAGGGATTTTGTCTCACCAAGTCAGATAAGCGTAGAACAGATGAATTTTGAAAAAAATGATGGAACACTGGACATATACAATTAAAATGTGGTGAAACGTGTTTTGGACATGGGAAGAAATGCGTTTGAGAGTAGCCAAAAGGTGCTTATTCATAAAATGAGTACGTCCAATTCGAAGTCGAGACAACCGGGCATCCGCTTTGCGCATTGGAACATTATGTCATACTCCAGTCTTAGGCTCCGCCGAGAGAAATCTGTTGCGAGTCTCGAGACTCCAAATTTCCTGCCATACCGTTTTAACGACTCTTAAAATGACAATCTTAGAATGTAGGACTGCTAACTGCAGAGGACTCACAGCCCAATAAGAGGAATACAAAAACGTAGGTTTAAAATTAATATTATTTTTATTACTATATATATATATATGTGTGTGTGTGTGTGTGTGTTTGTTTGTGTGTGATCATAACAGAAGTTCATGCTACTATATGACTATATCAGTTTTTAATACAACGAAAAGGAATTCTGCGAATGTAACTGTGTATTTATTATACGGGAGAAATATCCCCCTTCTGGTTGCGTGCTATGCCAAGAAGAGTTACGGCAAAAAAAAAAAAAAAAAAAAGCACAAAAAATAAATATGCCCCTATAAAAAAAAAAAAAAAATGTTAGAGAAAGTTCTTAGTAAGATAACAGTACAAAATGTGAAGAGACGAAATATTTCATAAGTTTACAGCTGGAATGAGCTGATTGGCATTTGGAGTTCAGCAATCTCTTACAAGTAAATCAGAAATTTTTGAAAAGTTATCATAGGAATATTTCCAAAATTGAAAATAATTAAGAATTTGAAAGAACGCTGCTATATTTTCAAACATATCATGAAGGATTTTTAGTAATGGTATAAAAAACAGAAGCTAAATATTACAAAAGGTAGTTCATACTGGTTAAATTTTAAAAAAGACTGCTGATCGCAAAGCATCTGAATTCAAAATCATCGAATTATCTAATAGTAATAAAGTACGGATAGAGATAAAAGAATATATATATATATTCTTGGAGACGTGCTGCAATGTTTTTAAATTCGAAGGTTTACTATATTAATAAGCAAGCGCAAGAAATCCCGAATAAAGAGCTCTACGAACGTAAAAAATTGTTTCAAGTGAGAATATATCAACATCACATGGAACACGGTTTAATCGAAAATGAATCAAATCAGTGAATTGAATGAAAACTTTCAAATAAAGAAACCTAAAATTTCAAAGCTTTCCAACACTTATGTCTTTCTCTCTAGGTACATCAGTATTTAGAATAATAATCTTTTTAAAAAGAAAATCGAAACAAGGAGAGCAAAACAAAGACCAGGTTCCACCGAGATTTGAACTCGGATCACTGGATTCAAAGTCCAGCGTGCTAACCATTACACCATGGAACCACCTGCAATAGCAGCACACTTCTAGCTCGAACTTCATGACGGAACTGAATTTTATTAAGATCTACTCGATCTGAATTAATTTTCTCACGCGATCTTATCGTGGGTGTTTACGGGGTCGTAAAATCTTTAATGTCCGAGCAAAAGAGCATTCTCGTGTCTATCAAAACAAATCAATTTAAGAGCTATTTACACAGAAACGTTACATTATCATATTCTTACATCCTTGAATAAAGGTTAAGGAAAATATTTTAAGACATACGACCGAAAATAAATATTATAATAGTAGATAACATTCATGATCATGCATATTTTCTTGCTACTTTAACACTTTCTACTTTGCAAAAGGGACGAAAGAAATGTAAATGTGCGTGAAACAGAAAAATAAAGTTGCCCTAAGATTGCGGTATGAATATATGTAAGTATATGTGTAAAAAACGGGGAAAAGTAAAATAATAAGTATTCATCGAAACATCTGTGATAGTATCAATATTGAAGGTATAACTTAAAACATGTTCAGTTAAAATAATTCAAAACAGGTAAGTGGAGCTAGAAGATTCTTTTATTTAATGGAGTTACATCATAATATTTTTTCAATATTTCAAATATGAAGATTATTTTAAAGATATTCGGAAGCGTTTGAAATTTGAACAAATGTTTAATTTGAATTAAAATGTCTGCAAAACAAGGGATATTGACCTTCCTCCCCATAATTTATCCCTTTAGCACAAAAATAGCAGCCACAGATCTTTCATTCTCCTATAAATTTCTTGCTAAGTTATTCGAGTGGCCGCGGTAGCCTAGTCGTCGTGTCCACGAACACGCGTCCGATGTTGTTTACAAGCGTTCCAAGTCCTCTCGTTTGTGTGGTATGGATGTTTAGAGAGAGAGATGTCAATTCCTTGGTACCGAGGCTCAAGATGGCCAAGTTCGTCGCCAATAACTCTCGTGTTGTTACTAACTGCAGCATCGATTTTTGATTTGATTTCAATTGTTTATTAAGGTCACACAAGGAAGCAATGTGAAGGTTATTGGTGAACGGCCGTCATTTTGAATCTCGGTCAAGTGACAAGGATCACAAAAAGCTCGCATCTCCCTCTCCTCTCTCCTACCAATGGTAAGACTTGGGACCTCAATTAGATTTAATGCGCATCTAACCAGTCTTTAGTGGCATCAGGACTCGAGCCAATGGCTCAACAAAAACAACGCCGGTCTCGGTCCGCGACCATAACTTCTAAGCTACCACGACCCTGTTGGGTGGCCATGCAGAAAAATCTTCTGAAGGATAAATAAAATTTGCAAATTCGCAGAACAAAGTCGCAAACAACGCCGGCCTTGAGTTCGCCGGCCATGTGTAAATAATAGATTTATGCTCTTTGGTAAATATATATAAATGAATGCTTGCCCGTTCTTCTAGTCCAATCAGCCAAGAATGTACTGAATCTTTGTACAGAAAAGAATGTGCGGTGTCCAGATGGAAATGTAACAACCTTCGTTACCGCTCAATTCCATTTTGATTATGTAGAAAAATGTACTTTTTTATACTAAACATTACATTTAAGTCCCAAAGTTCTCACATGACTCTTTAAGCAGATATCTGAAGGAGGATGTACAAGCAACGATGTCTTCCTTGTTCGTTAGATTCAATGTGGTTAATACGCTGGACTTTGAATCCAGTGATTCGAGTTCAAATCTTGGTGGAACTTGATTTATTATTTCCCTCCTTCTCTTTACATTTATTTTTCAAAATATGAATGCTTATGATAGGTTTTCATATTTGTAGAAAGCATAATATTCAATATTCAAACAAATTTTGCAATTTGGCGATTTTTTTTTCCAGTTTGCCGCTTAGGTTCATACCTTCAGTGCGCTTATCAAAGAGATTTTCACTCACGCGCTAGGTGAATGATTAAAATCACATTTGCTTTATTGGAACAAGTAAAAGCAAAAGAATATCAAAAAAAAGAAACAGATGAAAGTTACTAAAACTGTGAAACTTACTCTTTCATAAAATATCTGGAGGAAAGTTAAAAATGCTAAGAAATTTTTAAAAAGATTTGTATGACTTTTGCCTAGACATTCGATCATTTCTAGAGAATTTGGAGGAACAAAAAAAATGTTTTCTTGGCACTAATCTCTTCCCCTCGAAAAACATTAAAAAGAGTTTTTGTATTTGAACGTTAATGGTTGAAAGACAACTATGATAACAACTGTGCAGGAAGATTATGTGCGAGAAAGGAAAGAAAAAAATCTGTACATACTTGCGAATTTGCTATTCCATGATATAAACAATACTGAAACCGAGAAAAAGTAAAGCAGGTGGTTCCATGGTGTAATGGTTAGCACGCTGGACTTTGAATCCAGTGATCCGAGTTCAAATCTCGGTGGAACCTGACTTTTTTCTCTTTTATGAGCCTCACTTAATAATTTTAAAAAATATGCATTTTTAAAAATATAAATATAAAATTTCCTCAAACGTACTAACTCTCATGTATTTTTATTAAATTCTATAATAATGCCTAATTTAACATACAAGTTTTAAAGCTCTACATCTAATCCCAACTTCCCCGAATATAATATTACGGCTTATGGTCGCAGAATTTCAAGGAGAAAAAATGTGCGATATCACACATCTTTATAGTTATGTTACTTTATTCGCAAGAAAACGAGATAGGAAAATAATGCTGATATCACACAATTAAATTTAAGAGGGGGAGGAACCGGAAAAAAACTGTTGCAAACTATAATTGAATGCGTTTGATTCTACAATATTTGCAAGGTTCTAAAAACGACAATTTTTTGTGAAAACATTCTTTTACATTCAGCTTTTTCTTTTGTTTTTTAAGTAAAATATCTGTATTTGATGGAATTTAACTGTTATATATAACTAGTTTGAATAATATTAACAATAATAACAATGTCTTTAATTAGTTTTGGATGAATTAAAACCAATTAATCTCGGAGCTATCTGAAGTAATTACTTACAGTAGAAAATTAGAATAAAACAAAGAAAGTAAAATCCGGTAATTCTTACATTTAATCTTTTATTCTCCCCAACAAAATATTCTATTTCAAATCTCGATGGAATATAACTTTGGTATTTGAATGGGTTGAATGGAATTTAAAGAATGAGAATTTAATCAACTTGGCTCTGTAATAAATTGAATTAAATTTTGCACGATTTGAAATTAGATTACAACAGAGAGTGCATAGTTTAAATATTTATTATATTTCAATTCTTGTGGTGTAAAGTACCAGATGACAATCAGCTTTCCTTTTACTTAGACTTAGCTGATTATATCACAGTGAGAGTTGTTGAGTTACGAGCATAATAAACAGCAATGCATGAGTCGAATCAGAAATTCGAATCCCGAATATGCAAAAAAATCTCCGTAACTTAAACTGAAGTAAGGCAAAAATTCCTCACGCAGAGTGTTCGTCTACGTCATCTGTCCCTGGTTCTAAATTACGTATCTCAAGAGCTCAAGTGTGATGTTAATACGAAATTAATCAAGCATTTTTCTAAAATGTTAATTTTACTAAAAATACAGTACCACTTATTTTGTGGATTGTTTCTGTTTCCATTTAAAAACCATTCAGAGCTCTATCTTTTAAAATATCATCTTTGTCATACCACACTCATTTCAATCAAACGGTTGATATAAAAAAGGTAAAATTGTTAAGAAAAGCGTAATATTCACTTTTCCGTGATTGTTTTCTAAAATATCTGAATAGATTGAAATTTTATTCAGCACTCAAACAAAATTATACAGTATAAGAAGACGGGGGATGTTCTCTATGGAGGGAGGGAGGAATTTCTTTTTTTTTTTTTTTTAAGTAGATTCTCTTTGAGAGAAATGAGAATGCAGTGAGATTTGAATATGGAAGGCTAAGCTTCGACGTGTGTAAACACCTGCAACGAGTTTGAGTGAATCGAATTAATTTAACACGAACTGAGAAGTTGCGGTTCAACCGTAAATGTAATATTAAAATAAAATTCCGTAAATAGAAGGTTCCATGGTGTAATGGTTAGCAAGATGGACTTTGGATCCAGTGATCCGAGTTCAAATTTCGGTGGAAACATGCTCTTAATTTTTTTTGGGGTGTCATTATACTTGTTCAGAAAATTATCTGAATTATAAAATGAAGGTCCGAACTTAGAAAGAAAGGCATAACACGAAACAAATTCACATCTACTTCAAGTTAAATTTCGTAATAAGTTAAATTTGCACATATTTTGTAATGGAAGATGGATCCAGTGAAGAAAATAATAAATAATTATAATGGAAAAATAATTAAAGAATAAAGAAGGGAAAAAAAATTCAGTTAGTGGTCATATTAAAATTTTCTTTTTACGTATTTTACAACCATGTTAAGAATCCAGTTGAGAAATTTGAAAACTAAGAAGCAAAAATGGCTGCTTTAGAACTGTTTTAAAAATTAATATTTTATTCAAAAAACTTCACTCTCTGTTTTTATTATTACCATTGAATTTGCTAGAATAAAGAAACAAACTTAAATTAAAGTTTTTTAATAAATAAAGAAGACTTCTTACTTGATAGTTAAGAAAAATATAAATTTTTATAGATATTTAATTTAAAATTGCCGAAAAATTATTTTAAAACAAAATTTTTCAAACGAAAGTTTGTGAAAATTGTTGCAAGAAATCGTAGCAACTTAAATGTGTGATTTTCTTCGGATAATAAAAATTTTCCTTTCTAAAAAAGACTAGGAAAACGGAAAATGCATTCAAAACTTTTTAGTGTTCTGTTTCATATGTCGTATTTTAAAGGTTTTTAGAATATTATCAAAATATATATTCTTATTATGAATACTGATAGTGATCATTTTTTATGTATGTAATAATTCTTCATTGATATATTAACTATATATCTTTATGTTCTTGTAATAGATTTATGATTTTAAGCCCTAATAAATAATAGCTATTTTTTTTCTTCCTAATAAGTAAAAGACAAAACTTATTTTCGGACAGCAAAAATTAATCAGTGTTTCTTTAAAGCAGCTAGGTGTGTGCATCCTAACTGAACGAAAATATTCCATAATTTTAGCTTCACCATTTTTTATCATTTTTTTGTACTACTCAAAAGAAATTAAAGCCATTAATCATTTAATTAGTCAAAAAACATTAAAGTCTTTAATAATTAATAAATTATTTTTCACACTACTAGTTTAAAGTATACTACTCAACAGAAATTTTGAATTATTTATTTTAAATTGAATAATAAAATGATGAATCATAATTTTTTTATTTCTAAAACTTAATTTTTGACAAAAAAAGAAATGTAAAAAAAAAAGAATAGAAATAAACAAAGTTCAAAAAATATGAAAGAAATTGCACATCTTGTGGTTATATTTGATTGATTGTTTATTAACGCCTCACTTTAAAGCAAAACAAAGGCTACTGTCCACGTACCTCGTAATTTTGAGCCTCGGTAAAGTGCCGAGGAAGACACCTAAACAGACACTTCTCTCTCCAAACTTCCCCACCACACCAAAATGTGACGGAAAAGAGAAAATTGTGATAAATAAGTATCGATGTATAGCGGAAATATATCCTCACTCAACTGTTTTTGATAAATAGTAAATAGATACAGAACTCAATTTTTATTGTTTAAATACTTCCCCTGTCAAAGAGACTACGATTTTATTGGTATCCACATCAAAATATTTACTATATTTTAGCTATCATAAGACAATTTTTAGTTGTTGTTGATTTCCAAGACTTAATTGCATTACATATAAATATTTCCCAATTTATTCTATAATTTCTACACATTTAAAGTTTGCTTTTTATGCAGAACATTTCAGCAATTTTATATCTCAAAAAAAATCTACATATTTATTCATACCGGGTTATGGAAAAGTTGACATTCGAATGGATTCTCCTTTAGAACAATTTCTTTCTTAAAAATATTCTATTCTGTTCGTTTTACTATCTATTAGATACAAAATCTTTGACCAGAATCACATTATTGCTAAGTCTTACCGCTGGTAAAGAATTTTATGTAAAGTCCTGGCATTAAAATTTCATTATTTTATTTACTTTTAATTGAAATCAAATAACTAAATGTAAATTCACAGTAAATATGGCTGACATCTAAAATTTCTTGAAATTGATAAATACAAGTGTCCGTATGAGTGATTGTTAATTATCGTCGCACCGAGAAGCAATACGAGAGCTATTGGTGACTGACCTCGTAAGCTTTGAGCCTCGATCAATTGTCGAAAACGACATCTGATCTGGCACTTCCCTCTCCAAACTTTCACACCACGCCAAGGGAGCACTGTGAGCCTCGACAGATTTAACGTACATCATCCCCGGCTACACGGCGAATCTTTAGTGGAGTCAGGGCTTGAAATCACGACTTGACAAAACGCCGGTCCAAGTCCGCGACTATGACCACTAAGCTATAGCGGCCACAATGTAGGTATCAGAGGAAAATATTACTTTCGTCTTTGTGGACAAGCTTTACTCATGTAAATGGTTCTATCTAGGTTCTTAATTATAGAAATTAAAAATTTCGAAATATCTCCAAGGCCTACAAATTAGCAATGACTTTTACACTATTTACGTTATAGGTTTATTTAGAGAATTTAAAGTCCCCTTAAATTTAATCACTTTTAGAATAGAGAACCATTCTATATATCTGACCAGACGGATCGGTGAAGGCTATTCAATCGTTTGACTACGCCAGTGAACTGACAATGAACGTCAAGTAAAGGAAACAATTCTATGTAGTTACATGCTACGTAAAATATGTCAAAAAAGTGTAATATCACATTAGTGTAATATTATTTAATTAACAAAATTTAATTCGTTAATTAACTTTTAAAATAGAATTTTTCCATAAGGGAACCTAATTAATTTGGTTTAAATAGCTTACCATTGCTCATACCATAGCTATCTTTCACTATTTTCGAAGCTTCTTAACCTTCATTATTTTCTTTCATCATGTTTAGAGTTTTGTTTAGATGATACAGATACATATTTTTTCGCAAATAAACGAGTGTTTGGCCGTGCTTCTTGGCCAAGAAGCCAACCAATCTCAGTACAGGCAAGAATACGCGGTGCCCAGATGGAAACACATTGAACTTATTAAAACGCTCTGTTCTAATCTGTATTCAGTAGAATAACGTACTTTTTATGCAAGTAAACATTACATTTCGGTCTCTGAGATCTCGCGTGACACTGGAACAGAAATCTGAAGAAAGACGTACACGCTCGGATATCTTCTTCGTTCGAGAAATCATTGAATATGGATACATTTTTCGCTAAAATGTCATATTCTTCTTCAGATGCCAATATCTGAGTAATACCGTTCGATAAAGCAGGTGGTTCCATGGTGTAATGGTTAGCACGCTGGACTTTGAATCCAGTGATCCGAGTTCAAATCTCGGTGGAACCTGATTACTATTTTTTTTATTATTATTATTTCTTTCCAGTTCCTTAAATTTCTTGTTGAAAACTTTTTCCTGCGCTTGGATAATTTTTATTTAATGTATGTTAGAAATATACAAAGTTATGGAAGCATAACACTAACTATATGTATACAATTTGATTTGGAGACATTTATTTTTAACTACGTTGCTTTCGTTTAAGTTTAATTTTTATTAACGTAGCACTAGAAGCAACACGAGGGCTATTGGCGACGACCTCGGTCTGTGGTATTGGCAACGAACCTCGCTCAAGTGATGAGGTCGACACCTGAGCTGAAACACCCCTCTCCTAACTTCCACACCACACCAATGGAAGGACTTTGGGCTCCGTCAGATTCAACATACATCAGCTCCGGCTACACGGTGGGTCTTAAGTGGTCATGGCTCAAACCCGCGACTGAACGAAAACCGCCAGCTACGAGTCTGAAACCATGACCACTAGGCTACCGCGGCCACTTTGGTTCAAAGCATCCTTTCAGGGGTTTTCCTCACTTAAGCACAAGCATTAATCCTTAAATGTATGAAGTTTTATTTTTAATAAATAAAATTTGAAATACCGAGAAATGGGAACAGTTATTGGGAAAAATAGAAAAAAGAAAAAAAAACAGAAGATTTTTTTTTAAATTTTCAAAATAAAAAAAAACATATTGATCATCAGAAAAAAAATGCTAAATTTCCTTGCATGAATTTCACGCACAAATATAAATATTATTCGTTACTCATACCTCGTTTCTATCGGAAAACTATGTATGTCTCCTGTATGTTTTTATTACTTTTTATATAAATAATCGTAATTCGTAACACCCAGGGTAATGTAATTGTACTCGGATAGCGCGGCAACAATGAAAATTGTCAAAGATTCTAATTGCATTCGGAAACGATAAAATAGTTTTGGTAAAATTAAAATAAAAAATAACCACTTCGCAAAGGTTGCTACATAAAAAGATATGACGTTTTAAACATACGATGCAGATCTACATCGCATCGTATATTTAAAACGTTTATGCATTTAAGAGTCCCTTTCTGTTTGATTGTATAAAAAGGTACACACATTTTGAATAAGAAAAAAATTATAGACTCGACTGATCGTTTAAGGGGATTCAATTGTTTAATCAAAGCCCAAACACTCTTTGCACACAACTGCGGTATCCACCCCTACCCATATCAAATATGTAACAATTACTTTAATTTATAGCCCCCTTAAAGCTTAAATTTTTTCAAAAATCAAACAAATTTCCTTCCCAACAATTCTTTTTCAACCGATAGTAATTCTGCGCTGGCACAGTACCAACCAATAGTAATTCAGCTTATTCCTACTTCAAATCCCTCAAGCGTTCATTCATTTCTGATCTAGAGTTTCATCCCAAACTCTACTGCTTTTCCTTGTAATACCTATAATTTTGTTTCCTTGTAATACCTATAATCTTGTTTCCTTGTAATACCTATAATCTTGACCGGTACTGAGGCTCTCGCCACTACAATGGTGTTCTGGAAATATGTTTTCTTCCTTTCTCTCTTCCTCCCTCCAGGAAAGGTGTCGTAAAATGCTTAATTTCTCTTTTACACTTAATCATTAGACCATTTTTGGTCATTATATTTCATATTGTTAAATTTTAACTTCCACTATCTTTTTTTTTTAAATATCCATCTTGCATTACTATATAAATCATAAAAAAAGAACCCAAAATACTTGTATTTTGGGTAGAAAAAGAAACATATAAAATTAAAAACTTAAACAAACAAAAATATAACTCTTTCCTTTCTCTTGTTCTTTTTGCTTTCTGCTGTGTTCTGCTTCGCGCATTGGCTCAATGTATTCTGTCTATTTTTCCCGTCTTAATGTTTTAAAATGAAACAGAGTCAATCGCCTGCCCAGGGTGGTACTCGAAGAACTATTTGATTGTTGTTGACAATACAGGCGGTGTATAAGTATTTTCAACGAATAACTTCTGAAGATCACATAAAATCAACAAATTTTGTGTGTTTTGCACCTCCTATTCCGAGAAAGAGATCGGCTAAAGCATTGATGGACCGCTCGAGAAATGCCTGATGACACGCCTAACATTTGAGACAAAAGGTCTCTCAGGCTAATACGGGGAAATCATGAATTAAACGTACAAATCGAACTTTCAGAGGTGGAAAAAAAAAGAATGAAATTAACAAAATCAAAAATTGTACTCAATCCCATTCAGATCACAGAAAGACAAGAAGAATATGCTCGAAATTGTCTCCAAAGGTGCCATTCCACAGTTTACTCTAGCGAATACGAAAGTTAAGCGCACTCTCATAGGCTCCTGATATCATGTTTGTAATAGAGCACGTCACCAAAAATATTGTGGCCATGGTAGTCTAGTGGTTATGGCAGCGGACTCGTGACCGGTGGTTTTCGACTAGTCGAGGTTCGAGCCTGATACCACTAAAGACCCGCCGTGTAGCTGGGGCTGATGCACGTTATATCTGTCGGGGCCCAAAGTTCTCCCATTGGCGTGGTGTGGAAATTAGGAGAGGGGGTGTCGTCCTCGCCACTTGACCAAGGTTCAAAATTACGAGGTCCTTCGCCAATAGCCTTTGTTGCTCCTAGAGCGACGTTAATTAAACCAAATAAACCGAAAACGTGATTGTCGGAATCACTACAGAATCCACAGGAAATTCGCCTTCAATAATACATAAATACTTACGAGGATAAATATAAAAAAGTAAGGTTTCCTATATAACTCATCAAATGAATGGCTCATATCATCGTCAACTGGAATCGACAATGTCTCATGGTATTTAAATGTTCCAATATCATTTATTCCGTCTCGAACAATCTATGCGTACTCCATTGGCGTCCATTTAAAATGGCGAGTAGACTGAGTGAGTGGTCCAAAAGAGAAGAGCGAGTAATAATTCTTTTGGGGGGAACTAAAAGGTGCCAGCCTCAATCGTGAAATCACTGCAGAGTTCGGGACTAGTGTTTTGAGTAACTGATGGAGGCTATCCTTATCAAAATACCCGGTTTACTTTCCCGGTGATGCAGTTAATCCGGTATATTGTTTCATGATAACGCAAGATCCCATATGTATCTTGACATACGAAACTTTTTGGATTCCTGGCATTGAGAAATTATGCGATATTATCCTTATTGTAATAATTTAGTCTCAACTGATTTTCGTTTACTCTTTAATCTCAAAACACATCGTCAAGAACAATGTTTCCCCTCAATGATGACATTCATACAGTCAAAAATTGGCTTCATAATTAGGACGCATTTTTTTAATACCCAGGGTTTCGATTACTTGATGATGGCCCCGGTAGCCTAGTGATCATGGTTGTGGACTCGCAGCCGGAGTCGGATTCGTCTAGTCGCGGATTCGAACCATGGCTCCACGAAAGACTCGTTGTGTAAGGGGATGATGTACTTAAAATCAGTCGGGGCCCAAATTCCTTTAGTTGGCTAGGTAGGGAAGCTTCGGTAGGGAGGGGCCAATTCAGGTGTCGCCCTCGTCCGAAACTCGAAATGATGAGGTCCGTTGTCAATACTCTCGTATTGCTTCTCAGGGCTGCGTTAATAAAACCAATCACATCTCTATTCCTTGATTTACTGGTAAGATAATTTACCTCAACAAATAAAGTACTCATGTGGAAAAATAAGATACACAGTCAACTTCATATATGCTTGACTTTCTTCATTGTGTATTAAAGATTCTAAAGCATAAAGAACCTTACTTTTTGACACGCTCTCGTTCACTACACATTAATGAATTTTTTTTACATTTTACATTAATATCAAACTTATTTTCATCCTGATATAAAAATGTAAATATTTATTTTTAATTTTTCAATGAAAATGTATTCTCCGATTCGTTTTAAGAAGACCGACTATGAAATTGTTCCGAGTAAATATTTAGCAAGCTTGTTGATTTTGACGGAAATCACAATGTTATGAATGAGGATGACAGATCTCTGATCGTGCTGTAAGCCTCTACAACATGATCGCGTGTGATGAATAAATTCAGTGCTATTTCCGAGTTGTTGTTGTTCTGCGATAATTGTGGTGAAGCAAAAAAAATCTTTGTTAAGGCAGGTGGTCCCATGGTGTAATGGTTAGCACGCTGGACTTTGAATCCAGTGATCCGAGATCAAATCTCGGTGGAATCTGTGTTTTTTTATTAGTAATTTTAATTCTCTTTCATCTATTTTAATATATTAAGTCTTATTTCTATCAAAATTTAAATAGTTAGGGCCAATGTAATATGAATCGTGTAAACAAACATAACACTTCTTACCAAATTATTCTTTTAAACTCTATGCAGTGATAATTAAATTACATATCTGAGCATTTTTACCTAAGCATAAGAGAGTGATATGTGTGTATCCATGTATAATATTACTCATTATAAAACGCAAATTATAAAAAAAAATAATCTTTTAGGTCGAAAATGAATGAGAAAAAGCTACCAACTCATACAGTTAGGAAATCATGAGAATTTCTATGAGTACAATATTAATTACGATTTTGAATTTTAATAACTACAGTGCAAACGAATTTTGGTTCCTAAGATTTGTTTATTACATAATCAATTAATACTACGTTAGAAGGCAACTTGTTTCTTCTACGTAGTCTCTTTAAAAAAAAAGATAGCTATGTTAACTATTGAAGAATTTGAAGTGATGCAAACGCTCCAGATATAAGCTCGTGTGAGGCAGTTTAGTTCGTAATTGTGTCATTCATTCGTATGAAAAAATAAAAAAGTTCCAAGAAAGCAGGTGGTTCCATGGTGTAATGGTTAGCACGCTGGACTTTGAATCCAGTGATCCGAGTTCAAATCTCGGTGGAACCTGGTTGTTATTTTTTCTTCATTCACAAGTTATTAAAGTTAACACATTTATAGTAACTACAAGATCAAACACACATTTAGAAATACTAATTAAAATATATGTTATTAAAAATTTTGTTAAATTTGTTGAAGTGTGTTGTTTGGTTCAACATCTATGTTAACTAATACAACAATATTACCATTTTCCTTTATGGAATTCGACAGCCGAAAGAGCTATGACATCAAATTATTTTAATATAGCAAGTATATGATTTTTTACGTATCCTCCTCAGACCCAAGGCCAACTTTGAACGGTAAATTTTAAAATCATTTGTATCAGTCGGTTCTACATACATGAAAAAGTACCGAAAAAATGTTTAAAAAATTATGTTAATTTTTATTTTTGAGAAATTGTCTCCTGGAGGAAACTTCGGAACAAAGTGACACCATCATATGTTCATTTAAAATCTTTCACTGATCTTAACTGAAAGAGTGATTCTTGTATAACATAAAATTTTAATCACAAAATATTCCGAACTGTTTGCAGAAGAGTCCTTACTTCATAAAATATTCCGGTCCGAACTGTTTGCAGAAGAGTCCTAATTTCCAAAATTTATCATTCATTTTTTATCTCTCTCTCTCTCTCTTTATCTCATACTATTAAATAATTTCTCAATTTTAAGTTGTTTCTTATTAAAAATTCGCAATTTCTGAGAAATGTTGTCTTCGAGTACGAGAATTATAGTTTTTTTCTGCCCAATACATTCAATTTCCGGGAAATTTTAAGTTAGACATAGTTATAACGATCACTAAGAACTGTTTCATTTCATTTCCTGAAATTAAGAGCTGTTTCATACAGACTATTTCCTGTACCCCTTAAATATCTACGTTTGGTGAATTCAATTAGCAGTTAAAGAACATCATTCCGAGCTGAAATATATGCCGTAATTATAGTTTCAAATCGAGTGATTTTGATACCCACTGACCCAATGTCTCCTGCAGGCGACAGTGAAATAACGACGTTCTAAATCAGAAGGGTGAAGATTTGATTGAAAAACTTATAATGTTATACATAAACAGCAAGTTTAAGGAATTCAACAGTGTGTTTAGTAATTTTCTATTACACAAATGATAAAAAATATGAACACTTAGCGATGCGCGAATAATGTAATTTTCTTTCTCTCGGAAAACACCATTTTCATTTAACCATAAGTAAACTACGAATAAAAAATGTTCACTAAATATCCTTTTTTTAATACTACCATCTATTAACAAGAAATTAACTAATTATGGGTACTAATGACGCCTTTAATTTAACTTGGTGGTATTTTTTGAAAGTATTGTTCAGTGTCTCTGACAGGCAACGTCGGGACTGAGGAGTGCATAACAACCTTCACGAGCTAAAAAACAGCATCTCGATATAAAGATAGTGTTAGAATTACAAATATTAATACGCTACTCTCTCGGTAATCCAGAAGGGTTCGAACCGGAACACCGCCGGATTGCAGCAAATGCCGGATTACTGGAAATCAATAAAACAAGGCATTGGAACAGTGAAATAAGAGAATATAAAATTTAATACAGTACACTCAATAAAGAGCCAAATACACGAAGTAACTCAAACTACAAAAAAGCACAGTTTTATATCAATAGCCTACATTATTCCATCGAAACAATAACCTAAAATAATTTCTTATGACTTTCCAGTCTGTGTAAAAACGGCGGAGGGCATACAGGTTCGTAAAAGTGAAGTGCCGAATTATTAGAGGGAGTACTGTATTTAAAACTCACAAATAATCGATCAACATATAAAATAGACTAGACTTCTAGACTTCTTCAAAACATATGAAATGACGGAAAAAAGCCTTTGAGTCTCTGAATTTGTGAGGTTTATTTTAATAGACAATTCCATGTCGTACGTATTAATTTTTCAATGGACAATTATTTTATTACTAATAATTTTCACCTCTTTTAATGTGTTCTTGATTTCCCCACAAATGCGCTAGAGTGTCAGATTTGGAGGAACCTCTCGTTTTCAACTATGTAGCATACAAAATTTTTAAAGGACTGCGAAATCCCCGTGATTAAGTTTGAAGGTGTGATTACCATTAGCTTACGAATTCAGATCTTGATTCCATCAAAATAACTTCATGGAGGATGATAGGAGTTGCTTCGGTGCTGAAATTCAACTGGACCAATAAGTCTTCATGAGACGTGATATGGAAAACTAGAGAGTGAGTTGTTAGCTCGCGGACAATGATTTCCGCCCCTTATATCGTTGTGTCACTGTATTGAAGAAATGAACCTGCTGTCTTCTAGACTATCAAGTGCTGCCATCTGAAGTAATTCGGAATTTGATGAAGAAATATTTATATTTTTTTTATATAGAATTATTTTGAGAACTTGTGTTTCAACAAATAAATATTTCCTAATTAGCATGGCAACTGAAATTTAGGCACCCATTGTTATAGATTTATAAGTTTCTTTAGGCATTAGTTCATGATACTGTTCTTAATATTAAAAAAAATACATATTTTAACTTCGTCTTACAGTTCCACTACCATCGTCAACTTCCCTAAATGATAACTAGTTTAGCCGAATAATGCTGATTAGATTTAAATATTTCTGTAGGCTCCTGTTTACCAGATATTTTAATTTCGTCAAAATAAAAATATTAATCCGACAGAATTTTTATTTTACTCCTCAAATCTAGTCTATATTCTCTATCGGATGCACTTTATTGCGTTCAAATAAATTTCGGGTGCACTTTATTACATTCATATAAATGCACCAAAAAGAACAAAAAATAATGAAGGATCTGTGAAATAAAAGTTTC
>BMAW01125895.1:0-38579 GCA_019974015.1 Nephila pilipes
TAATAATAATAATAATAATAATATTAAAGTTTTGTTATAAAATGTATGTAAGCAATTTAGGCATGTTAAAAATAATTGATTTATAATTTCAATGTTAATTTAAAAAGGCACCATTACCTTGTGAGCACTTTTTTTTAATTAGATATTTATACGAACGCTTTATATCAGTCATAGTTGAAAAACCAGATAAACTATGCATTTCAGGAAAAAAAACCTAATTTTCAAGGAAACAATTACGCTCTAAAACCAAAAAATAAAGACACACCAAGGAGCTGTCTGATTGCGATAAAAATTCTTAGTTGTGCAGAATATACACATAAAAACAAATGATTAAAACTTCACAACAATTGAATGATTTTCTTCAGAGTTTTTGTTTCATACGGAGGAAGTAAGAAATTTGCTGGAGCACCTCTGGTCTGGATGCAAGCTGTCACTATGCTTGGCATAGAAGGATAAAACGCTTCGGATGATCCCAGTGGAACTTCGTACCAAAATGTCTCTAGTTGTTGGGCCAAACTTATGACATTTCGGGTTGCTTGCAATCGCCTTCCCATAACGTCCCGAATGTGCTTCATGAGAAAGAGATCAGGCAACCTAGCTGGGCAAGGAAGTGTAAGGAAAGCTTACAGACAAAACATAGCAACGCGTGCCTTGTGCAACCATGCATCATTTTGCTGAAAATTTGTCCTGGGTGTCGCAAAATGAGAGGTAACGCAACCAGTCGTAGAATGTAAGAACCACTTTGCTGTCAGTTTGTCAGAAATTTACTATCAAAGGGTTCTGGCTATCAAAGGAGATTGCACCCTTGATCATAATATCATGTTGTGGAGATGTGTGACGTGCGATAGTCAGGGCAGGATCTCCATTCTGACCTGGTCGTCTTGAGACTCGTCTGCGGTTGGCACCAGGACCTTGTCGGTATCGGACTCGTCACTAAAGACCTTATGTCGCCATTCAGAGCAGTTAAAAGTTGATCGATTTCGGCACCACTGTAATTAGACTTGAAGGTGTACAGGTGTGAGAGGTAGGTAGTGTAATGGTCGGTGCGAGCTTAAATTCCACTCTCTCAGTCGTATGTCAAGGGTCATGTTGGATATATATGCGCTGACCACAAGGTGGATAGTTGATAATGAGGAATTCGGTTTTGTAACAGCTGCTCTGACATTCACTATGAATTTCCGTTTTGTTCAGGCCCTCGGTCGACCACTGCCATTTTAAAGCTGATATCTGGATTTATTATTAAAATACTCTTGCCAGCAAAGTCTAATCGTCGTATCTCATCAACTCAGATGATGAGCGATTGTTCGATTCGTCTTACCTGCCTCTTTCATTCCGATAGCATGACCTATTTTAAAATCTAACATCTGCACGTAATGTGCATGAATCTTTCGGCGAAGTATTGTTGAAGCCGACGTAAGATATCCGCAGTAGAAATGGAACCGAAAATTTAACCATCGGATTAAGAATCACTTCCTCATGTAAAGAATCGAATACATTTGCTGAATTCACAGTTCCGATTCACTGGAGCTCTGGCTATTCATTGATTGGACATCGAAGTTTATTCATTTGCATTTTCGGTAACATTGTCTTTGCATACGCAATTTCATTTCAATAGGGCAAATCCTTATTGTAGGGTCGGTTGTTTTTTTTGTTATCGAATGTATTTAAAATTTTAATTTTTTTTTCGAAATATTATTTTTTCGAAAAAAATGCTTATTATTTTTACTAAATTTAACATTTTAAAAACGGTTTTCCTCAGCAGAGACTGTCATAATTCAGCGCATGTAGTTTTATTTGTATTGTCGTTATTTAAAAAATTACACATTTTTTTTCTCTGTCAGACACTATGGAAAACTATACATTTTCATGCCAATGAGTCTAAACATTTGTGAGAATTTTTAATTTTAATTTAATTTCTTCAAAACCTTATTCTACATACATTAGAATTATGCAAACAACACCAAACTACCTGAAAATTTTCAGAGCTATCTATTGATTACTAAAGAAGCATTTAAATATATAAACGCCATGAAAAATTAAAAAAAAATTCAGAAAAACTAAATGTAAACTTTTATATGTCAAATAATTAATTCAGAGTAAGTCGAAGAAAATTTAAATAATATTCTAAGTAAGGAAACTAGAGCTATGAAGTTTTGTAAATACATTTAGATCAGCGTTTCTCACACTTTCATTATTTCTACCCAGTTTTCAATTATAATTTTGATCGCGCTCCCACACACAATAAAATGTATGCAACAATAATGTATTTTGAGTATTTTGATTTCGGTTTTTAAATTATTTTTAACTGTCAAAACAAGAGTAAAAGAGAGCCAACGTTGGCTTGATACCACATCTGGCATTTTACCAAGTGGGCGGTGAACAGATGAAGCGAATGGAAGCGGGAAAATTTAAATATTTTATTTGAAATGAAAGCCAAACAGCGAGATAACGTTAAAAGATTATGATAGTACAAAAATTCGTTAATGAAAGTAAACCTAGACAGGGTGAGCTAACTTTAGAAACTGGGAATACTTATTTTGGAATAATAAAATAAATTAAACAGATGCATGACTAAAGAAAAGAGAAAAAAATAAGTAATATAGTTTGTGGAAGTCCTCTCGAGTATGCGCAGAGTAAATGTTTTCTCATAAGAAGAAGGAAAATGCTCTATAACGCAAGTTTCAATTCTTATTTGAGTCGATCGCCTTCGAATATATCGTATGTTATATAAGTTTTCGTTTTATTTGTAATTCATCATATTAAATATTCAAAGCAGCAGGTTTATGCAGGCTCATGGATAATTTTTTTAAAAGGGCGTAAGCAAGCATTAGACGACAGTCAAGCATCAACAAGTACACAGACGAGCGTGGTTCTGAAAATAAAATGAAGAACATCAAGAATATTTAAATTTGGGGTTTACCAG
Organism: Nephila pilipes; assembly: GCA_019974015.1. Classification (NCBI taxonomy): domain Eukaryota; kingdom Metazoa; phylum Arthropoda; class Arachnida; order Araneae; family Nephilidae; genus Nephila; species Nephila pilipes. The sequence goes on from BMAW01125895.1 coordinate 2,924, forward strand.
TACTGAAGTAAATGAAGAAGAAAGGCCGCTGTATATCATTTGTTCAAAAATGTTAGCCCCAGACAGCATGAAACCTAATAAACTTAAATGACATTTTGAAACGCTTCATAGTGAGTACGTCAACAAACCCAGAGAATTATTCAAATTAAAATTAAAATCAAATGAAAAGCAAAAATCATTTTTCAAGGAAACTGTCTGTGAATAAAAAAAAACTTTAGTTGCATCTTAGAAGTTTCATATAAAATAGCCAGATGTAAAAAACCTCACACCGTTGGTGAAGATCTTATTTTACCAGCAGCAATTGAGATTGTAGAAACTGCGTTTGGAGATAATTTTTCAAAACAATTGCAATCCTTTCCTCTTTCAAATGATACTGTTGCTCGTCGAATCGGTGATATAGCTGAAGATGTACAGTGTCAGCTTTTCTCGAAGTTGCATGACAAATTGTTTTCAATACAGCGTGATGAAGCAAAAGATAATAATAAAGATGCCCATTTTATTGCCTATGTTCAATTTTGTAATAAGATGTCAGTAGTAGAACTACTTATCTGCGAACCAATACAACTCAAAGCAACAGCGCTCGCATTATTTGCTATTTTAAATGATTTTATGAACGAGGCAAACATAGAATAGGAAAATTGCTTGGAAATATGCACCGATGGTTCTCGTTGAATTTCCGGAAGATTGCAAAGTATACAAGCACTTGTAAAACAAAAAAAATCGCCTCAGTGTGTCTGGACATATTACATGATTTACAGAGAAGTTTTGGCTTTCAAAGAAATGAGTCCTGGTCTGAATATTGTGTTAACTACGGTTGCAACTGTAGTAAATTATATCAAAATGAGAACCATGAAATCAAGAATCTTTTCCGCACCTTATAAATACATGGGTTCAATACACTCAGGGTTACTATTTTATTGCGAAGCCAGATGGTTATCACGTGGGAAATTCTTGCAACGTGTTTATGAATCTAGAGAAGAAATTGCCTTTTTCCTAGAAGAAAATAGACCGGAAGCCGAGAATTTTCGCAATGGTTTATTTGTGATGAAATTGAGTTACTTGGTCGATATATTCTGGAAATTAAATAACTTGAATCTTCAACTCCAAGGAGCAAATACACATATGTTGGATACGGGTGATAAAGTTAATGCTTTTTGTAGGAAATTCCAATTGCGCAACAGAAATATAAAGCAAAAATGCCTAACAATGGTTGCCAATGTGAATGATTGTACTAAAATTTACAAAGCTGAAGAACATGTAAAAATTGTTTTTGTAACCATTGAAATCCATTTACCCATGCTGGCAAATAATTTTGAAAAGTATTTTCTTGCTGACGACAAATTGATTACAAGTTACGAGTGGATTAGGGATCCATTTCATAAGACTCCCGAAGGTCTCTCAATTTATGAGGGAGAAAAATTCATAGAATTCACAGCAAGTTGCGAAACTAAAAGGCAATTTAGTAATAAATCACTGTTTGAATTTTGTTCAGGAGTAGAGGATTATTTTTCTGCACTAAAAACAACGGCATTTCGTATTCTGTTACCATTTTCAACATCCTACCTTTCTGGTGACCTACCAACACCCTACCGACCTGCAGTGGCTTCTTTGAAGATAAATTATAGGTCTCGGCTAAATATAGAAACAGAACTGAGAGTGGCTATTTCTAATACTAAGCCTTCCTTCGAAAAACTAGCTTTGCAAGACAGGCCCAAGGAAGTCACTAATAATTTTTCAATTTGTATCTAATTTGGTATGTTTTAATTAAGTAAGTTTTGATTTAGAAGTTTTTTTTACTTTAATAAATTAATTATTAAATATGTTGAAATAAATTTTGTTTTCTGTGTACATGTATGCTTTCCTTCTAGTCAATTAACCAATTTCTTTTAAAAAATAATATTTTCTCTTGGATATTCTCACACCCCTTCCCCAATGTGCTCGTCCCCCCCAGTGGGCAAGCCCCACATGTTGAGAATCACTGCGTTTAGAACATGCATACAAATTAAATTGGGTAATAAAATATTTTTCGATGTTTCGGTCATTTTTAAAGTACAGTGTCCTTTAAAATTGAAAAGCAAAGATGAACTACTTATTGTACTCTTATCAAAAGTAATAAAGATGAAACGTGACTAATTAAATGTTTGCTAATAATAAAGAATAATATGTATTATTTATTGCCTTTTTATTGCTTGTAATATATGTAACCATGGTGTGTTCATGCAATAACTATTTGATAGAATATATTGTAATTAAAACAAGGATTTTAAATGTTGGCTTTTATATTACTCAACTGTTATATATATATATATATATATATATATAAAGGAATAATATGATTTAATTTAACGTTAGATTCAGGGTATATTATGCATAAAGTGTTCCGTTACACAGAATCCTCCTTTAACTCCAAGACAAATTTTATTATCATTAGCGTATGACGAGTTCTGGTGCATCAATATCTCATAAACGTCTAACCAGATATTCTCAATGCATGATAGACCTTGAGAACCTGCTGACCAGTACAATTGTGTAACGTTTTGTGTATAGAGGAAGAAAAATAATGAACTGCTATATACGGTGGTTCAAATTCTTGTTGAAAACAGTGTTACATTGGCTTCAAAGATAAAGTACTGCAGAATATTTTATTGTTTAAAAAACAAGACGGGCTGCCTATAGTATGACCTATGACAACAAGAGATGAACCGAATATGCAACCAATAACACCTCATGCTATCATTCACGACTCTAAGTCCTCCTGTGTATGACGAAGACGAGTTGGAAACGTTGGTTCACATAAGTGCCACCATACATTACAAGTTCATAATGAATTTTACGCAGATTTAGAATTTCATTGAAAATATCATGTACCCTTCCCACCTCATCCGGTGTTGGAATTGGGAATTTCTAATTAGAGGCTGGCAGTTCACTATTCCCTATTATGCAGAATGTAAATAGACTGCTCTTCTTACTTGTGCCATTTAGATTATCTAAACGTCAATATTTTGATAACGCATTATGTTATAACTTTAATGCAAATAGCTCTTTTGTAAAGTCTTAACTTAAGAGTGTAGAGACTATAATTTTCAGCAACATATATATGTCAAGCCTTAACACTCTTCAAAAATTCACTTTCCACTCATAAACTTGAAGAATAGAGACTAAATTAATCATTTAAATTTACAGAGCATAAACTTAGATTAATATTTGAGCATTAGCCTTATTGAAAAATTAAGCCCCTACAGCAGTTTATAAATAACAATCAGAAGAATCCTCTTTATAAAAATTTGATATGTAGTTTGCTTTCTGTTCAAACTCATTAAAAGTTATCAAATGTCTCAAATTGTACCTCTGAGCGGAAAAAAGTTATCATTTTCTAGAAAAAAAATTCATCACCCTTAGGAAATAAAATCACAAAATATCCTTATATATAAATCAACAAAATTATTCGTTGATGTAAATGGCAAGATTCACAAGAATTTTCTCTTATCCTCATGTTATTTCAATTCATGTCACGTAATAGCTATTGTATACTTCAGTCAGTCGACTCCGTAACATAGTGTCCAAGTGATATTGATAATACCCAGCATAGAAATTCCTTAGTGGTTTGGAATTCGTGAATCTCTGAAATGTATACTCTGTATATTGCTGTTCTTTCTTTCCCTAGTTGTAAACGCAACGTTCTTGCAAAGCGGAGGCTACATTTTTTACGATTCGTAAACATGAAAGATTCACAAATCACAGCTAAAGAGAAATATTTAGTTGCGAATCATATTTCAGAAAGGAAAAGTAATAATCTTTGAAGATGAAATCAAATGAATTGAAATATAATATAAAACTTGTGAGCTGATGCTTTAATCATTTTGTGTTTTTACAGAATCAATATGAGGATGATAAAAATAATTTTGAGCTGACAAATGCTACTTTTTTTTATTGAAAGAAATACGTTTTTGTAAACAGGGTTTCTTGATTAATTATATATTAATGTCAGCCGTCAAAGAAACCCAAGGGCTATTGGCTACAAACACCATAATTTTGAGCCACGATCGGGTGTCATGGACGAAACCAAAGCTGTATCTATTCTATACCAACCCAAAGCATGTGTGATTGTACGAAATTTGATAAATATATATATAAGTGATGATATATATTCGTTGCATGGGAATAATCCCTGCAAAAATTATCCACACTTACAAAATAACCGTTGCCCAGATAAGCATTATGTGGACGAACGTTGTGGTCCATCAACAGTAACCCAGGATCCACAGCATTCCTGAAAAAATAGAAAGTGTAAGTCTGTAGGGTTTTCATTCTGTACCTCATAACAATCAGTGAACTATTGCCCAAGACGTGCAGAGATGAGTGGTCGTCTAATATAATATTATACCTCTACCACGGTGATCTTCCTTTTCCTTGATGAAGAAGGGATTATATCGTATCTCAGACTCTCTCCAGATACAGGTAAACCAAGAATCAGTGTCATGGATGAATAGAAGATCAACTCAACTATAAAAACGAGTTGTGGTCCTTTGTGATCTAGTCTAATGTCTGCATCATTCCACAATGATAAACGTGGTCTCTTGTATGTTGCAGACAAGCGTCAAGCAAACAACATGACTTCTGGCATACAGCCTTCTCTTAAGAAGACTTCTAGAAAGTGTAGATCTTAATACAAAGGCTCCATTTGCAGCATAAGCTCTTATGAGGGTTGAGAAGCTGTAGCAATCTAGTGTTGCACCATTGAAAGTAACAAATAACGATTGCCATTCGATTTTGGGAATGGGAATCTGGTCTGACCATGTTTAGTTGTTCTCGGTATGGATCCAGTGTTCTGACACTAATTCCACAAATTGCTGACGAAAGTGGGTGTTACTTTCAGTTCTGTAATCATCAGCGCATGTGATTGTTCTGCATCCAATCTACCTACAATTCTTTATCTTACACCATCATTCACACATTCCTGGTTACACAATTTACATGATACCAGATAAACTTACCCAACTTTTGCGAGAAGCACGGCAAATGTCATGGAAGAATGCGAGGACATAAATAGGTGAAATGCAAAATAGAGAAATGTAAAACTCACAATCAATCACATTATTTCAAATCAAATCAAAACATATTGTTCTGTGAATGAAATATCCGATTGATGAAATATATGCGAATAAAAATAAGCAGTTAGAAAATTACATTGTAATTTCAGTCATTAGATTGATATGTTGAGTTGAACTAATTGTGTTGTGTTTCAGGTTTTTTCACTTGCCGGCTATAAGCTGCTTGACCTATGAATTTCTCCATAAAATCAAATGAGTAGAAAAATATATTCGAAGAACAACATATATGTATGGGTACTACACATACATACTAAGTGAATTAAACATATCAAAAGACGGTTTTTGTCCATCCGCTGGTTCTAGTTTAAATAACACTAAAGACCCACCGTGTAGCCAGGACTGCTGCACGTTAAATCTGCCTTTGCCCAAAGTCCTCCTAATGGCGTAGTGTCGAAGTATGAAAAAGGGGGTGCCAGATCAGATGTCGTCATCGACGTTTAACCGAGGTTCAAAATTACAAGGTCCACCGACAATAGTTATCGTGTTAATAAAACCAAACAAAATCTAATGATCGGGGAAAAATTAGAAATCTTCTAAAGTTTCGAATTATAGAAGTTCAACTGCATTAACGATCTTATTATACTAAGCATTAATAGTAAAAAGAAAATGCGGTTCATAAAAACTTTCCAATAAATCATTTAATCTATTGTTGCCACATTATTCAAAACACTTAGTTCAAACATGATGAAAATATTAGAATAAAATATTAAACTCATTTTGATTAAATACACAATTCACATATACATAGTTGATTATAATATCATCGCTATATTCAGTTTTTAAGATTAAAAACATTTAGTTTAAATTGCTTCTCTTAAGTGATTATATTTTGCTTTTTTATTTTAAAATTGGGTCACTGATGCCCTTTTAATCAAAGTACATCAGCTCAGGACTGAAATTTCTTTTTGTAAATATGTTTATTTTCATTTTAAGAGAGTAGATAAAATGTTTCTTGCGTTATTTGGAAACTTGGGTAAATAAATTACGTCTTAGATCTAGTTAGATAAAGTTAAAAAAGTTAGGGGTAGGGTACTGAATAGTTAAGGCGATGCGAAGAGAAATGTGCATCCATTAGTGAAACGGTGCCTTTAATCAATCAAGTAAGATTGAAAAATGATCCATTTGGACGTATATTTATAATTCAATCAAAAGTAGACTGCAAAATTGATCTTTTTTAAACTTTGACATTTAATGTTTAGGGAAGGAGGAGAAAGAAAGGCGAAATGATTGTAACATCTTAATAATATATTTTACTCATTGTAAGGTCGGTACAATTAACAGAAATAACGTTCAGATAATGAAACAAATGCATTAATTTTGTTCTATGTTACTTTCTTCGCACAATTTTGATTTTGATAAAATATAAGCTGATCTTATTAAAAATATAAGAATTAACTGTGTTGTTAATATAAGAACATTTTTTCAGAAAAAATAATTACAAGGAAAATAAATTAAGAAAAATATGAATGTATCGATAAAAAGTTCTTCAAAATCTTATTTATCCACCAATCGTGCTTCCTGTTTCTAGATAATTATTAATTGAAAAATTACAATTTAGGCAGACGGTAATAGGGCAACGGAATTTTAAATTTTATTTATTTATTCACTTATTCACTCACTCCCTCACTCATTAATTCAGTCAATCGATCATTTGTTATTCACTTCCACTATATCTCAATCACTCAATTAATCATTTATTTACTCATTCACTTACTTCTCACTCATATTCATTCTCTCTCTCACTCATCCACTTAGTCTCGCCAATTTGTCGTTGATTAAAAGAATAGCTTTTTGCTTGGCTGAAAAATTATTTAACTAATATTTTGTAACATAACCTAAATTTATTACATTTCATTTTTATTATAAATCAAGAGAAATTCTTGTGAATCAGGCTATTAGTTGAAAAGAAACTATTTATGTAATTTATGTATGAAGTATGAATGAATTTAATAACTCTAACAAAAGGGATTACAAATGGTAAGTCGACGTACATTCGCATACAATTACTAATGTAATCCATAGTGCATATAAAATCGCAAGAATTAATATAAATTAAATCAAAATAGAAGAATGTAACCGGTAACCTACTCATTTTATTCGAATGTATTTATTTTTGAATCTGTTTCTCTTCTTTAAGGGAAAAAAACAAACAGAATAAAGCATTCAATTGCACATGAATAAATTTTTCAATTAATTAACTCATTGTTATAAACAAAATATTGAATAAAAATATGTTTTTAGAATTGTTTTGTGCAATATAATTCAGTACTTAAGAAAAATATATTCTGAACAACTAAACAGATATAATTTCATATTTATAAAGATAACATTAACCAATATTACCTTTTAGACGAACGCATAAAACGAAAATTACCTTAAAAATACTTGACACTTAAAATAAGCTAAGAATTGAATTTTGTTCCATTAAAAATGAAGCAAAATTATTTCAAAAGTAATGTTTGCTTAAGTATAAGTATCATTTAAATTTACTTTAGCTATATTCGACCCCTCCCCTATTTTATATTTCTAATAGCACTTACAAAAACTTTTCTTTAAAAAATGTGCTAATTATTTTATAAATGTTTCGATGCATCGTCATGTACCAAATGCGTATTGATATTAACTCAATGATAAAACATATAAATAAAATTATACTAGATAAAAATGTATGTTTCATTTTCTTTCTTTTATTTAAGACAAGAAAAAATAGATATGTTCTGTCATTAGCAAAGAGAAAAATATTAATTTGTTTTCCATATTATATAAGAATATTACAATGAAATGCATCATAGTTACAAAATTATTTTTGAAAACCTAAGACAACTAACCAATATAGACTGCTGAGACAAATAATACAAACATTTAACATTTTGGAGTTATGGAAGCCGAAACATTCATTTCTTTTTCAGCAAATTGTAAGAAAAAAAACATAATTATTAATGGATATGTTTTAATATCACGCGACAAAATACGGTCGTTAATCCTGATATATATTTTAAAAGTTATACTTTATGTAATAGACTATTTATTAACATTTTACATCGTATTGAAAAAAAAAATGACGAATTTCCTCAAACATCGGCTAGTGAATTTTAAGCTTTTTTACTCTTTCTATAAAATTTTAAGCTCTTTTAAGCGTCAAAGGGCTTCATAAGTTTTAAAATATTCTGCTGTTTGGAATGAATGAAACCTTTTAGAAGTGCTTGTGGTTTTTTTTTTAATGCGAAAATGCCTTTCTTAGTTGATGATTGCATTAAAAATATTAGAAAGCCTATTTGCGTCAGTCTTAATAATAATAAAACAAAGCCTTAGTGGATGAAACACTGAGACGGGAGATACGAAAGAATACTTAACCCAACATTGAATTATGTTTTGAAAGTAGAGAAGTAAACAATAAAACCTTATCTTTGTATTTGAAAAATATACGTAAAAATATTCTTGAATTAATCCAAGCAAAAGTTTACTGTTATTGCGAGAAAGTTGTGACAAAAATTGTTTCAAATTCTCAATTTTAAATCTTATGATAGATACAAGTGAATTTAATTTAAGAGATTTTTATATAGTGTTATTAAAAGAGTAACACAAGGAGAATAATATATTAAAGTAGAATTTATTCATCTTCACATATTTTATTAACATTTCACTATTTTTTAACTTTTCGTATATCATATATATATATATATATATAATAGGTGGAAATATGATGATTACTTTAAAATATTTTAGTTTATTTTTAAGTCTAAGTGAATATACTTCCTTTATTTACCTTCACTCCTTTTTCCTTTATTAGAATTTCTGAATATTTAATTTTGAGTTTTTAACCATCTTTATATAACATAATTCACTAGAAAGTGAAGAAACAGTTCTAAAATTATAGTTCTATGATATAGCTTTTACAGTAGCTGTAGGTAATCTAGAGAAATAGCTTTTGCAGTAGCTTTAGGTAAATCAAGTGTTTCAATAATCTTAACTTCATTCAAAGAATGAGGATTAGCCTCTCTACAAAGGAAAGATAGATGTGGGTTCAAGAAGAAAATAACTGCTAAAACTTATAAGATTCTAATAAGAAATAGCAAAATTATTGTAAGCTCAGTCCTTCAAAGAGATTTATTGTTACCTGGTTTTTATGTGAGTAGCTCAACTGCATGGTGTAGGCTTCTGGAAGCTGGCCGTGAGACAAAAATTACCAACGAAGAAACAAATTTTATCTCCCAACACGAATAAAAATATTTAGCATGTGCTTAAGAGTACAAATCATGTACTGCTGACCATTGCAAGAAAGTAGTTTTCAATAATAAGACCCATTTATTTATGCAGGAATACATTTCAGATGTTGTGAGACGAAGTGGTTGTGAACCTTTGAGACAGCTCCATATCCAAAAGACTATAAAACACCCACTGAAGTAGATGTTTTGGTGGGTTTTCACGGCAAAGTGCACTAGAAGCTTAGTTCCTGTTCAAGGCATTATGCATTCCACTAAATATATCGAAGTATAACCGCATCATATTGTTTCATTCATAAAATCCTTTATTGGAACATTTCAAAATGACTTTGCACCTTATCACAATTCAAAACTGGTTAAGACTTGTATGCTGGAAAATGAAATAAAAGGGTTTGATTGGCCTGGAACTCCATCAGACCGAAATCCCATGGAGGAATTATGGAATATTATGAAGAAGTGTTTAGGTCAGATGGATTGTTTAACAAAAGAACTCGTGACAATCAATGCAACTTAAGAGTGGTTTCGTGATGATAAACACTAGAGAATGTGTATTAATCTTGTCTATAGTCTAGTCCAAAACGTCTGCAAAAACGTTATTTCTGCTAAGAGAAGACATACTTCGTACTAGAAAATTTATTGTAAATGAATTGAATGAATAAAATCATAGCTTTCTAAAAAAATCGTTTATTTACTTTGTCCCAATTAATTTATGCAGGTATATCTATTTATATATATAGTGTTTTTTTTTGAAAAAATAGAATTTGTACAAGCTATTTGATGATTCTGCTTTAATTTTGTCTTTGAGTTAATTATTATATTTTTTTATCTTTTATTATATATTGTTAATTTTGTTTTTAAATATGTTTAATATTATTTTTAAATATATTCTTTGTTTTCGGTTAGTAATCTTAAGAGTAAAAAGTTTTTCGTTTTATTTAAATCTAGTCTCTTGGAACGTTTTTTTTTAAATCAATCAATAAATTTTTATTTTGACGATGTATTTTTTCATTAAGATTACTGAAAGACTTACGTATGAACTTCGTAATATTTTACTGATTTTTAAAATTGTTGTTTGTAAATCATTTTAATATTTTTTTTATTTGTACTTTGTTTAAATAATTTATATAATTATACAATTATTATTACATTAGCTGAATGTCGTTACGTTTAAAAAATTTCTACATTATTTATGATAATGCTTCAAATGGTGTTTTTAAAATCTTGTTTTTGCCTGCTTATTTTTTGTTTGATTAATTAATTTGTTTTTCTGTATATATATATATATATATATATATATATATATATATATATATATATATATATATATAATATATATATATATATATATATATATATATACTCTTTTATATATATATATATATATATATATAGTTAATATGTTTTTAAATTGCATTGTTTTTTACAATTTTTGCATATTTTTCTGGTAGGAGTGTAGTTGAATTTCTTTCATATTTCTGCATTGCCCACTGTTCGTTAGTGAAATTAGAATAATTAACACGACGGATCACGTCTTTTTAGACTAATTTTTTTTATTAAAACTCAATAATAAAAATTGATTATTCAATCATAAGTAAAGTTATTTCAGTTATTGTGGTTGTCGGAGCGATATAATCATACATTTTTAACTTTAAATAGGTAATGCACTTGATTTGTTAATGGACTTTTAAAAGAAACTTTACTAGTTTTTATGTCTGCAACAGTAACTTTTTTTATCCTATCTCGGATACATTTCTACAACTCGTCCTAGTAACTATTTACAAGGATGGAGATGTTCTTTCCGAATTAAAACCATATCTTCTACTTTAAGATTTTCTTCATTAATTATCCTTCCTCTCCTTTGTTGCAAACTATTTAAATATGAAAGACTCCCTCTTTTCCAAATTGTTTGAACATACTTGTTTATTCTTTGCCAAGCCTTTAAGAAATTTGTTTCACAATTTATAAGAAATGGTTCTACTATAGCTGTAATTGGTCTTCCGATTAAAAAAAGGGATGGCGTCAAAACCTCCATATCGTCTACGTCGGCTGAAATTGGATTAAGAGGTAAAGAGTTGAAAATCGTCTCAATCTGAGGTTTTTTTTTTTTCTTCTAATTCTTCGTAACTAAATTTTGAGTTTCCCGCAACACGCTTGAAATGATACTTGTGCGACTTTATATTAGCTTCCCAAAGACTTCCTCAGTTAGGACTTCTAGGGGAAATAAATGACCATTTAATGTTTTCTTCTGCGAAAAAAGAAAATAAAGACTCCTCTCGATCTATCATCAATTTAGTCAAAGCTTTAAATTCCCTGTTAGCTCCAACCCTGTTATTCCCACTATCCGAAACTATTTTACGGCATTTTCGCCTTCTCGATATAAACTTTTTCAATGCCGCTATTAAAGCTTGAGAAGTTAAGTCACTATATTTATCTCTAGGTGAATGTGGCCTTCGTTACAAAGCAAATAAATATACCAACGTAATTTTTAATTTCAAGACATTTCCTCTGATATTTATTTTTGATAATAAAGGGTCCACAAAAATCAATACCTGTTGAATTAAACTTTTTATTAGGAGTAATCTTTTCTTTTGGCAAATTGCCTTTTTTTGAGAACACGTTTTAGGATATACTTTGAAACATTTTATACAATTATAAAAAAAAAAAAATTACAAACATTTCGCCCTTGGGTAGGCCAATATTTAAGTCTAATTTGATAAAGTAAATTCTGGGTTCCAAGATTCTTTTCATGATAGTATTTTACAATCATTTACTTTCAATTGGTAGCAAAGTAGGATGTTTACCTGAGTACGGAAGTTGTGAATTTTCAAGTCTTCTACCAACTCTTATGATACCTTTACCATCTAAAAATGTGTACAAATTTAAAATCTTACTTTTATGGTAAATATCATCTCCATTTTGATAACTATAATTCCTATATAGAATGACTTGAGTTGTTCTTGTTTTAATAAGAAGTATTCTGCTTCCATCATCTTCTCTGATGTGAGTGGACTCTCTTTCTTATTCCCAGGAATTTTTCAATTGAATATAAACCTGAAAAGGAAACTTAATACTCGAACAATAGTTAGAACTATTTTTCTTACTGCAAGTAAGTAAGTAATCCAAAATAGTTTGATTTCAATTTAAAGTTAGCACAACATTTTCCTTTTGAGTCCTTCGATTGCATTTCGGGCAGATACTCTTCTTTTTTAAGTTCAGGGCACTCAGAACCAATACCTGGCAGTTTATCAAATTACAAAAATGATGGACCATTTCACCACTTAACATCATTTAAAAGGAAGTCGGCACTAAGTCCCCAATACAAGAGATCTGATTGACTATCCTTTGGAATATTGAATACCAAGAATCAAGATGCGTTAACTTGGTGATCTCCCACACTCTGTTAGCCACAAATTGTTTCTGTTTTGTTGCAGAACCTTTAATACAGAATATAACTATTTTGGAATCAGTCAAGTGGAACATTTTGCATTCCTTTTTCTTGCGGAAGATTTCTTGCACTTTAGAACTCAAACGAGCCGCAACTAAAGCTCCCAAGAGTTCAAGTCAAAGTAAGGTCCTTCAGTGGTCCCACTCACATGTTTGAAGTGTTAAGATTTACAAGCACTTTATGTTTTTTTTTTACTTTCTCATAAATTGATGTTCCATAGGTGAGTTTAGAAGCATCACAAAAGGTGTGGATTTCAATGAAGTTAATTATTTCAGAAATTGTAAAATCAAGAATAATCTTGGAATTCTGAGTTTGTTTAATAAAGGTTAGTTCCTTGCACCAGTTTACCCAACTTTCCACTATTTTAGGGGGGGTAAATATTCATCCCAAAAGATTTTTTTCTTCCAGAGGTCCTGTATGAAATATTTCATTCTTATAGTGAAGGGGAAAAGCAATTCAAGTGGATGGAATATTTACCAGATAGCACGTAACAGGAATCTTTAAGTATTTTTGTTATTTGAAATTAATTCTAACAATCCTTTTGTATCCAAAGTCAGATAATCATTTAGGTTTTGCCAAGCCAAGCCTAATAATTTTGTCTTCTTTGATCCTAAGCTGACGGATGTATCAACTGGATATGAGTCGAAACCTTCTGTTGCCCACTGAGACATTACGTGGAGTAATTGCTGGTCCATTTGCTCATCTCAATTCCTGCTTCCTTTATGATGTTCTGAGCATGATGAGGTATAAGAAGTTCTTCTTCTAGAGAGTCTTGACCTATATTTCAGTTATCAACGTATACGAAGGAATCTAGAAGTTGTACAGTTATGAACTTACTTTTTCTATATTTTTCATTGTGATATTTAACTGTAGACACTGGTAGCATTGGGCTAGCATTAACACCAAAAATAATCCTGTTTAAACGGTAAATTTGTAATGTGAGCATTTTCTTATCGCTTGGATTACTTACTGTCGACAAAAATCATACAGAGTCTCTATACTTAACCGCCGAACAAATTTGCAGAAAAGCCTGACGAATATCGGATGATATTGCAATCCGATTTAACATAAAATTTATTAGCACATCTAAAATGTTAAGATTTAAATTGGGTCCAGGCCACAAGTAATAGTTCAAAGAGAGTCATTAGATTGATATGATGCAGCATCAAATACAATACGAGTAGAAGGTGTGACTTGATCCTATTTTTATTGCTTGATGAGGTAAATAATATACCGTATTGTGTATATTTTCCTCAGTATTTACGACTTTCTCTATTATGACCAGATTCAAGTAATCTTGAATCGTTTCTTGATATTAAGAATAAATTATTTTATGTCTCTGTAACCTTCGCCACAAATTTTGGAAACGTAGTTTTGCTACAGAAAAGTTATCAGATAATTCTTTCCAGTTTTTACGGAATGGCAGTTATACTATGCAGCGTTCATTAATAAATTGTATAGTTTCTTTAAAAATATTCATAGCTCTTTTACGTGGTAGCAAGGGTCATCTTTTATGCCAATAGATTCAAGTTCAAAAAAAAAAGTTTTAATGTGTCTTCAATAGAATTTTCATCCTTAAGGAGATAACATGATAAACTATTATTACTTTTGTTTTCCTGGGGCCGTTCAACAGTAACCCATCCAAATTCAGTGTCTCTGAATATTAATTCCTCATTTACTTTGTAAACATTATCTTTCCTTATTCTTAAGAAAATATAGACGTTTAGTAAGGTATGAATCACTTTAGCTTCAAAAAATAGGTATCTGATAAATCTAAATATTTGGGAATTTTTATTTCTGAAATATCTAAGTTAATATTTGTTGTCAACCTGATAATTTTTTCTGTCATAAAAAAATCTATGCCTTCCTTAAGACCACCACTTTTGTTAGAGATAAAATTACTAATATTTTCCTTTAATTTTGTTTTGTTGCATTGAGTCCAGAAACAGAAGACTGTATTTTTCCGGATCTAATACCGAGAAAATCACACATTCTTCTAGATAAAATGTTTATATTTGAAGAGGAATCAAAAATCACTGAAAATTTAATCATATTTTTTCTCTGTACGCCCTATTGAAATTAAAACAGTCTTTCTGTTCGGTCTTACTGCTTTACCAATAATAGCATTACAGAAGGTAGAAGGATTTATCACTTCTCTCCCCCCTCCTCTGCGAGTTCCTTTTTTGTTGTTGTTTCGGAATCTCCTTCCAAGAAAGACGTTACTTTTTCATCCCCTTGGGTGGGTAGCGCTCGTGCCTTCATCCCTTGTTTACAGCAAATAGTTTTTGAATATTTTGCTCCACAGCTGCACACAGAGATCGAAGCGCACTGAGATTTCCTGTGATTTTTCCTTAAGCACAGTTCACATTGTTTACGCAATCGTACAAGATCTAATCTTTTATTGGGGATTAGTTCTAGGAATTTTTTACATCTCTACATAGGGTAAGAAATTTTTTCATTACAAATTATGCAGTTCTTATTTTCAATAGTTTGTTTCGTTAATAGAGTTTCAGTTTTGAAAGAAAAAATTAGATTTTCTAACTATTGCTTTTGTTTCACCCGCACAATTTCTATCTACGGATAAAAGTATCTTTTCGCGTTTTTATCAAAATGTTATAAACTCATTAAATTTTGGAACATCTTTGACCTTTAGATTCAATTCAAAACTCTTTTGGGATTCCTTATCTAATTTTTAAGCATAATATTCAATAAAAAATATCAAATAAATAATTGTGTGTGTAATTAAGTATTTTCAAATCCCTTAAGTTTTTCTTACTGCAATCAATCATTTCACGAAATTCCTTAGGAGTTTATAGTTCTATATTCCTAAAATTTAAAATTGATTGTACATGTATATCGACAATTAAACTTTTATTATCGAACCGTGGTTCAAGTGCTTCAAACACTGAAGAAAATGTGTATAATGTGGAAAGAAATTCTTTAACTTCATTTGACACACATGAATTTAAATAATGCAGTTAGTAAATGAGTCAGTTGATTGTTCGGTGTAATTAAATCATCAAATTGAGATTTAAATTTGCTGAAATTTTCATATTTTCCCGAAAATATGGGAAGTATTATTAGTGGAATTTTCGTTGGAATAAGGGAAGTTCCGTTTTCATATTTATTATTTTCAACTACAGTCACTGATGATTTATTATTACAGTTAATTAATTTTTTAAATCTTACCGCCAAATCTTCAAGGCGAATTTCATAGTTTTCCAAATCTTATTCAAATTCAGATACTTCGTTGGAAGCGGCATTTTTAATTGCGAAGAGAATATTTTTTACCTCGTCACTTTTCATCTGAAGTTGATCTACTTTCTTTAATTTAACATCGAGTTCCGTTGGATCAACAACATTGGAATAATTGGATCAACACCTTATAATCAAATGTTTCTATTCTATTAATATTTTCCTTCAAGGAAGTCTTAACTTTTTTTAAATTTTCTATACCATTCATGGCAATTGGTCTTACGGACAGACTAGACCAAAAATTTTCATTAGTGAAATTAGAATAATTCACACGACGGACCAAGTTTTTTTGGGGGCTAATTTTTTTTTATTAAAACTCCACAATAAAAATTGATGATTCAATCACAAGAAAAGTTATTACAGTTAATGCGGGTATTACCCACGTCCGTTATTGCTGAAAGTCGTTCTGTTTCTTACCTAGTTTTAACAGAGAGCCAGTACGATTTTCTGAATAGTGCTGATTTTTGGTTGGTTACTAATTTTTATTGAAATATAATTCACTGAAGAGTAATGGTTTGATAAGTAATAACACCAAAAACACACATTACATTCCGATCCAAAGTATGGATCAGTATGAATTACAGTATTTTAATTTTTCCAAATTTTTCATTTTATTTCCCTGACCTTTCTCTTATTAGCTTTCAGTTCTTAATAGATTTATATTTTAATTCTTAAGGTTTAATTTTATTTTGTCTATTTAATTATAATAATTTTTTATGAGTTATAATAATTTTGCTTTTACATTTAATGATTTCATTAATTATGAAGATTTGATTTTGTAATTATGTATATATATATATACATGGTTACGAGAGCTACCAGACCAAACCAATCTAATATTCTAATTTTTTGCTTGTTTTGTTCATTGGGATAGATCTTCTATATAGTTTCTTAGACATTACTGTTGTGAATTTTATTAATTTGATAAATATATATATAGGGGCACACGCATATATATATATATATATATATATATATATACAGTGCTACACGAAAGTCAACATACACCCTTTAAAATTAACGAAACCAAGTGTTTTACTTTATTTATTCGAGAAATATTTTCAATTTTGATAAAATTGATTACAAAATTTTAAAACAAATATACAGTTAGCTTAATTTAAGCAATATAAATAAGATAAATTTTGAAAGAAGAAAAAATTTGTATTTCATAACTCACAAAAATCAACATACAGCAACTTTAAATTTTGAATTTTACAAAGTCAATACTTTGTTGGCCCACCTTTTGCTTTTTTCACATCTCTTAAGCGATTGGGCATCGAAAAAACCAATTTTTGGGTAACAGTTGCGGGTATTTGACTCCACCCCTCTCGCAAAGCCCTCTTAAGATCTTCTTTGTTTCTAATTTGGTGATTTCGAATTTTTCTATCCAATTCATCCCATAAATTTTCGATGGGATTTAGGTCAGGGCTTTGGGGTGGTGAATGCAACTGGTTTGGAGTGTTGTATAATAGCCATTCTTTAACAACACATGCGGTATGTTTTGGATCATTATTTTGTTGAAAGATCCAATTGTTTTGCATGTTTAATTTTCGTGCTGATTCCTTCAAATTGTTTTTTAATACGTTCAAATACACGAAGCGATCCATAGTGTTTTCTATAAATACCAAATTACCCACTCCTGTGGCTGACATGCATCCCCAAACCATTACTGAACCACCGCCATGTTTTATAGTGGGAATGAGGTTTTTCATTTGGAGCTCTGTACCAGGTTTTCGCCAGACTTTTTGTTTTCCATCATAACCGAAAATATTGAATTTTGACTCATCTGTAAATATAACTCTTTTCCAATATTCAAGATCATCTTTTTCATGGAGTTTTACAAATTTTAAGCGTTTCTCTCTATTTATTGTGCTGATGAATGGCTTTTTTCGTGGAATTCTACTATTAAATCCTTCCGATCTAAGGCTTCTTCGAATACACTCAGGATGTATACTGATATTTTTAACTTTTTCGAGGTCTTTAGCTATGGCTACTGCAGTGGTTTTCGGATCATTTCGAATTTTCCTGACAACTTCTCTTTTATCCCTATCACTTAATTTTGATTTTCTCCCACTGCGTGGTTTGTTTTTAGTGCTTTTAGTTAAATTAAAGTTTCTAATAATTGTTTGAACTGTCGACCGACTTCTTCCTACAATTTTACTGATTTCACTAAGTGATTTAGACTCATTCTTTAATTTTACTATCAATTCTCGAATATCCAATGATGTTTCTCTACTTTTTGGTGGCATAATCTATTTATTTAGATAAAAAAAACTAGTTTTACTGGAAAGTCAATAAAAATGGTAAACGGTTTTAAAATAGCAATAAAATACTTACCAACACTACTTGAAACGATTTGTATGTTCACTTTCATGAGTTGAAGTGTGGGAGAAAATGACTTTTTTTTAATTGTAAATAATGTAATTTAAATTGTTTTCAGTTTATTTGAGAGAAAAGTTATTTAAAGTATAGTGGTAGTTAACTAGTGAAACAAAATTGTAATATGTCAAACTTTTTAATAAAAAAAATGAAGTTTTAACGGTGTATGTAGACTTTCGTGTATCACTGTATATATATATATATATATATATATAATGATTTATTACAGTAAATAGGTTATGTTTAATAGTAAACAAAACAAGGAATTGTATTAAGGTATATTTAAAGGAAGTATATCACATAAAAAATTATGTGATATACTACCTATAAATATACCTTGTTACATTTCCTTGTTTTGTTTACTGTTAAAGATAAACAATTTGAAGAATTATCTTTTTATTTACTGTTCGTTGAAGGAGAGGCCGTGTTGCTTATAATTTGATATAATTTACACACATTTCCGGTGATGAACAGCGCAGTGTATTCTGCATTGGTGAGGAGAAAAGAGAGCATTTTTCTACTGCATCTTGTTATATATTAAGGATTTTCTAGAGACATTTTGTCATGTGAAATGATATCACAGTTCTAGATATATGTATTCTCAGTGATTTTTGCTGTAGACAATGAATCTTGAAGGGATTATTTCTGACAGATTTATGACCGTGGGAAAGAGGATTAAGCAAATTTTATGAGCGTGTGATCCAATAAATAAAAGGATAATTTGGAATTGGATCAGGAAATAAAAATGAACTCTTTACTTTTGAATTAGAGAGATAATGGGACCGAATAGAAAATTAAATTGTTATTAAGATAAGTTATTAAATTAAAGTTTAATCATTACAAATTTCCCCCATCAACAAGACGAGGATATACATTGGACTCTAACACACAACCGTACCATATTGGAGAGTATAAGTAAAAATATTATCCTAAAATTTGTTATATTTATTACTAAACAAAACAAGGAAGTGTAATAAAAGGTGTTTAAAAGAAGTATATCACACTCACAAGCACACACGTGTGTGTGTTATTAAAGTAATTAATTTTTAATGCATAAAATAAATTTTTAAAAATACTTCAAGACGTGTTTTTAAAAATACAAACCATTAATTACTTAGTATTTGATCCTAGAAAAACTGTTAAAAAAGGATTAAATCTAAAATATTTTAAAGTATTGTGGTCCAAAAAGTTATATATTCACTTCTTTGCGGTTTGTATTAGATAAATACCAATGACTAAACAAATAAGTATCGAAGCAGCTGAAGCAAGAATTTAAGTAGAACTGATGAGAAAATAATGACGACTCAAAAAACGGCAATCCGTGCAGTGAATTAACCATTTAATAGGCACTTAATGAAATTTCTGATGCTAATAACGAGGCAAAAAGAAAAAGATTCACTTTTTTTTTTCTTTTTCTTCAGAATTAGAGTTTGCTTATTGATTTATTCAGATGCAATAAAAGAGACAACTCTAAGCAAAAATGATTATCTATTTGCTGTAATTAAACTTATTACTGATAGCAATTTTCACTTTTAAAAGTAATATCTTTTAAATCTTTATATTTTATGTTATAAAATAGATTTAAATTTTTAGATTCAATATCATCCGAAAAACAAATTTTTAATTTCATTTTGATTTAAAACCTGTATTTTTAGTAGAAAACTGAAATAAATAAAATGAAAGCGAATATTTTTAACCCGGTAAAAAAAGATCTAACTCCAATGGGAAATGGACACAATATGTTCCTAATGTAAAATGAAATTGGTTAATTAATTATTAATCTAACGAAAATCTAGAGTTAGATTTAAATAAATGAATGCATTATGTACTTAATTAATTCAAATTAAGCTATAAATTTTAAGGGAATAGGTTTGGTTTAAATTTATGAACATCGCACTAAAAGCAACACGAGGATCATTGGTGATGGAACTCATAATTTTGAATCTCGGTCAAGTGTAGCGGATGACACATGAGCTGCCACACTCCTTTATTGAATTTTACACCATACCACAGAGATGGATTTCAGCTTCGACAGATTTAACTTTCATCAGCCTCAAGTTGGGACTCAAGATGCATTAAGGATCGAGACCACGACACGACGGGAAACGTCAGCCGTGAATCCACATGCATGCCTACAAGGCTACCGCGGCAACAATTATAAAGGAAAATGAAAAGAATAAAGAAAAAAGATATAATGATTAACTGATTATTAATATGCTTTATTTGTAACACCAGCATTATATTGTTACCAGCATATAGTAAGGACATATTTGTAAAATAAGTATGTCTTTAGAAGTTATGAAGTCTTCCAATGGGCACAAATTCCTGGACCGATACCAAAGGGGTATTTGGGCCAAAAATGGAAGGGAGGGATACACCTTAAAAATCTTCTTTTATATCTCTAAGCTCCACAAAATTCAGTAAACAGCACGAGTAAATCATGTTTATTCAAGCCTAAAAATGAATCTAATTAGGAATCTTATTATTTTTTTAAAATTTTATTATTCTACAAACTGAGATAAATTTCTCAAATTTTCCTGACACTAACAAGACTTTCCTTCAAATACTTTTCAAACATTACTTTAAGTTCCTAACATCGTAACGATAAAAGATGCACTCTATAACAAACAAATAACAGAAAAAACGACGCACCAATAGTTGTTATCGAATGGAGGCAAAAATTAGTGAGTAGGAAAATTATGTTCAGAAAAGAAAACGATTAAAATTTCAGAAAAAATGAATGATTTATTTCAGGGTTATGTAGTTACAGAGTAATGAGCTAAATAATTGTTGACCCCCCCCCTCTAACATGTATACAAGCTGTCACACGACGTGGCACAAAGTGATAAAACTCCTTGATGGTCTCATTTCTTGCCAAATTTGCTCCAATTGTTGGGCTAATTCACCAACATTCCCTGGTAGATGCAGTCGCTTTCCTATCATATCCCCTACATGCTCTCGATTAGAGAGAGATCTGGCTGACCAAGGAAGTATTTGACATGTTCTAAGACAGTTCATAGCAATACGTGCTGTATGTGGTCTGGCATTATCTTGCTGAAAAATAAAACCCGGGTACTGGAAAAGAAACGGTAGCAAAACAGGTGTCAGGATATCGTCGATACACCGCTCTGCTGTGAGTGTGCCTCTAATGAGGATCAAAGGGGTGCGGCTATCAAGGGAAATGGCACCCCAGATCATAACTCCTGATTGAGGGCCTGTGTGGCGTGCAATAGTGAAAGCAGAATCGGCACATTGCCCTGGGTGTCTCCAGACACGTCTTCGATGATCGTCAGGACACAGTTGGAAGCGGAATTCGTCACAAAACACTATATGTCCTCAGCCAACATCATTTCATCCTGATACAGCCAAGCATCACTGTAATCTGACTCGAGTGTGCAGGCGTGAGTGGCAGGTGATGTAGAGGTCGGTACGAGCGCAAATTTTGCTCTATCAGCCGTTTGTGAATGCTCATGGTTAACACTCGTGTGCGGGTCGCACATCTGATGGTTGATAACGATGAATCAGGCGCTGTGGCAGCTGATCTGACAATCATTATGCCCTTCCGATCTGCTGTGTCCCTAGGTCGACCGCTACCATCCTGACGCTGAAATCTGCCATTGTCCACCCATTCTTGCAAGCATCTTCTAATCGCAGCATCGATTCGCTTCGAACCATATAATAACTGATTCTATGATTTGCCCAACTTGCCTCTTTGAATCCAATGATGCGATCTCTTTCAAACACTTACAGTTGCTCGTAATGAACTCGAATCCTGCAGCGAGATATTTTTTCAGTCGTTGAAAAGTATCCTAAATTGCATAGCAACAGAAAATTTGACCATCAGATTGAGAATCGCTTCTGATAGGTATTTGAAAGGCTGAGGGCTCATTTTCCTATGCTCTTCAGCTCCGACTATTTATTCATTGGACATCAAAATTTAATCATTTGCATGTTCGTTCTAAATGCCTTTGCTTACGAAATATCTTTACAATCGGGCAACTCATTCTTGGTGCGTCGGGTTTTTTTTTTTTTTTTTGTTATACAGAGTACTTAAAAATCATGTTCGTAACGAATTAGTATTGATTCCGGTAATCGGATATTGAAGTTTAAAATCTTTTAAAGTGTTCCTGATTAAAAAAAACAATGAGATTCAAAAAGAACACAAAAACTTACGAGTATGAATTATGAAGGGAGGATATGGGCAAACTAAATATATGATGGTCAAACAAAGTATATAAGTCTTTAACATCAAAATAACAAAGGCATCAGAAGAAAATTTAAGCTTTTATTAAACTTAGTCTATTTGACCTGATAGGCAATCCCTAACGCATAATTGCACCATACATTTGGTATAACTCGCTCTAATTGGAATAAGAATTCAAGTTTGTGCCTAGTCGTAAGCATACATTTAGTGATGTGTTATTTCTACTTTTTACCAATATTGGGAAGCATCTATTAATCTAAAATGAAACATCTCCATATGAATTGGAATTCATGAACGAAATAAAATCTTAAAAGATTAAGAAAATTCGAAATTTCTTGCATTCTAAGTCCCACAGTTCACCACACACACACACAATATATATATATATATATATATGTGTGTGTGTGTGTGTGTGTGTGTGTGTTCGAGAGCGCATGGCTAGCATTACTTCTGTCGAATCGTGTGTTCGAACCTTGAATCAATTAAAGATCCGCTGTGTAGCGGGGTTGATAGGTTGATACATGTTAAATTTCGTCAATTGCCCAAGTCATTCCATTAGCCTATTGTTAAGATTTAGAAGGAAGATATCACCTCAGAGGTCTTCCTAGTGGCTGGACCGAAATTTAAAATTACGAGGTCCGTCTCTAATAAACCTCAAGTTACTTCTCAGTACGACGTTAATAAACAATCACAATTTTTCCTGTAAACTGCTCAAATAGTATACACTCAGCTGATTTTAGTGGATTAAATTTGGAATCTCGCTGAATTTGTCTAACCCTGGAAACAGTTTCATTCTAAATATTAGCTTTTTTAAATGGATAATTGACTATCTCTTTGAAATATTTTATCTCTATTTGTCAGCAGAAAATTTTCCAGTTCTATCAACATTTCTTACTCAACCGAACGTACTTACACTTAACCGAACGTACTAGATGTTTCTTAAAGTCTCCATTCTAATTCACAGTCAGAGTTATTAGTAGGAACTTTCTTCCCTGTCTTTATTTATCGAGCCCTAGGACAGAAGAGCCTATCCTAAACAACATTTTTTTTCTTAATAAGTGAATGATGAAATCTCCAAATTTTTCATCATTTGGTAATGCATTATTACCAATTGATGCAAAATAATTGATAAGCAAAAATTTTGTATATCATTGGTTTATCATGCATTTACACATTCTGGATTCATTTGCTTCTTTTATTCATTCGAGTTATTGAACCGATATTTGTTTATTCTGTTATTTCTTAAGAATATTTTTAATGAACACTGCAATGTGATGTTTATTTCATAACTCGAAAGACATCACTCAAATTATATTATCATTACCAGTTAAAAGTCATTTTAACAGGTAATGATAATATGATAAGTCACGAATATTTTAACTATTCCATGAAATGAATAGTGTAAACTGAATTATTGTAAATATTTTTAAAATTTATGTATAATTGTTAAAAATACGTAAGTTCACACATAATTTTTACAGGTGTTAACACATAGACGGACAGTTTTAAGATGTGGATGGAACTAACAATGTCATATTTGTATTTTCAGTGTTAAAGTGATGTTTCGTTCTAAATATTTAAAGAGCAATATCTAATAAGTACGACAACTAAATATATCACTTTTGTAATTTTATTTTATTGATATTTATAGCCACTATTTGTATTTATGGTACAGTTTAATCAGTTACATACGTTGATGACGATTATAACCTTAACAACAACAAAAAGCTCTGTTACAAAAAATCGCAACATGAACTACAAAACAAATGTAATATCCAAATAAAAACTGCTACAAAAGTAGTTTGAAATTTGTCAGTAAACTGTTTGCGATGGTAACTTTCAAAACAATTTGGGTTTATCTCTGCATTCTTTGCATGCAAGCGACGTTTCTTTTCTTATATTTATCTACATTCCTTACAATATAAAATATTTATTTTTCTTTTATAATCTGCTGGACCTGGAATAATTTTAGAGATGTCACGAAATTCAGAAAGATTCGATTGATTGGTGTCCTGACTTCATTGACTTGGTTAAGTGATAACTGAATGGCTCATAACTCTTGGAGGGTACACCCTAGAATTTTTATTACTACATCTTTAACAATTTTTATTTCGGCTGGAACCTGAATCAAACATTTTACAAGGTTATGCTGAAAATGTTTCCTCTTTTTTTTTTTTTTTCTCCTCTTCCTTTTCTTTCTCTTCTTTCTTTTCTCTTGCAATTTCCTATATACGA
Source organism: Nephila pilipes (assembly GCA_019974015.1). Taxonomy (NCBI): domain Eukaryota; kingdom Metazoa; phylum Arthropoda; class Arachnida; order Araneae; family Nephilidae; genus Nephila; species Nephila pilipes. The sequence continues at coordinate 27,776 of BMAW01125895.1, forward strand.
AGAAACAAATATATGTGCATAGGTCCAAAAGTGAAAAATTACCTTGTTATACTATCATGCAGTGAGTGAATAATAAGCGACTATCTAGTCATAATGATCCACACCCAACATACACTTGTTATAACCAGCATTTGCCTTAGTCTTCACTTTAATTTGAACAAATCTCTTTACCCCTTTAACAAACTTAGCTTACATGTTGCCACTCATATACACAACACAATACAAGCACAGACTTTACAAGAAATAAATCTTCATAAAATGAATTTAGTTTTTTTTTCAAGTTACAATCACTACAATATACATAAAAGAGACTCTCACAATGACAGTTCGTAATCGATTAATGGATGTCATTTATAAATCTTTCCAGTTTTTAGCCGAAAATAAACACACTGTTCAAAATACATAAAAACTTTCAAGTTGTCAAAATACTCATTCTTTAAATCATATTTTAGCATTGACAAGTATCCTGGTAAGACAGCGTATTTGCATTTTCACATATTTAAACCTAATGTTATGAATTTGTCCTCAAACTATCTTTTATTTATCAAGGGACAACCATGACCGTTCTTACCGTCATTACATAAGGACTGAATACTTGTAAATATTTGATTGTTATAACCATTCTGTAAGTGATTGTATTAAGAAATGCAGTTACATTTTTAATACTACATTTAAACTGAAGCAAAATTGTTTTTGTTACTTGTGCATATAGTAATCATATCTCAAACAAATGCGTTTCAAACGTAATGGATTTTCACTTCACTAGCTACAAAATTGCTTTTTAACTATAATTATTGTAAAGAACCGCAGAGCAAGTAGTTTGTAATTGCATGGATTATCAAGAATGTATAAATGAAGTGTACGAACATATGATTACTAATAATCTAGATATGGTTTGAGGTGAACACCTTAATGAAATTCTGAATAATGTTCCGCAAGTTAATATTATACATGCTAATGGTAAAAAAAATAACATTAAAGAGCAGTGAATGAAAATATTAGCAATTTTTAACAAAGCAGTCTAATAAATATAATTTACCTATTGACGACATTAAGAAATATAAGTTTTACATTATTTAGGGTTTCATATACTTTAATTTAATGATTGAAAATACCACTAAGATTATAGATTTAAAAAATAATGTAATAAAAATGCTAGATGAATTCATTATATGTTAAATTGATAAGTTCACTGGTAATTGTGCTATTATTTGTAATGAACCATCTGCTAATATAAAAAAAAACATCTCATTAATAATAATGTATTTATAAATATAAAAAATAGTAATAGCTAACAGAATTAAATCGCTGTATGAAAAAAACATGTTATATAATGAATATAGTTACATTTCCTCACATATTTTTAACTCTTGAATATCATAAAGTACATAATAAATTTAAAGTTGTATTTAATAGTATTAATACTTACATATTAAAAAAAAATAAAAAATTATTTCAAAAGAATTTACAAAATACTACAGACATTTCTATACGACTGTTATCATTCAATACAGAAATGACATTATTAATTGCATAACAGATAAATTATACAGTATTTATATATCTGAATTTGAAGATTCGTTTAATTTAATAAATACAGTGGATTTCATTTAAGTCATCTGAACTAATTTTTTTTAAAAAAAATAACATTTAATAATTGTATTTTTTATGGGATTTTTTAAGATTTTCTTATTGATTCAATCTTAAACAAAATTATATTGATTACAATTGAAAAGGCTATCAACAAATTAAAGGCATGACTTTAGGTAGTTCTTTTACTAATAGTCTAGCTGATGTTTATAATTTTAAGAATATATTTTTTTGGAAAATAATTATTTCAAGATACTTAGATATATTGGGGAACATAATTTTTAAAATTAATTTCAACCGAGAAGTTAAGCCAGATTTATCTTTATATCATCATTATTTAAATTAGATTAAAATTAATGCAAATTCTTATGAAACAGATTTTTTAGATCTTAATTTAAAAATTGAGAATAATATTATAATTAGTAACTTATACGATAAGAGAGAGAGTTATTGTTTCACTATTAATAAAGTTACTTCCTTTGATAGCAATCTAAGCTGAAGATATATATAACATATATACATACACTAATATATATGTATATATATATATATACATATACATATATGATATGATGTATTGCATGTATGTATATATGTAGAGAGGCAATATATCATAACGTATATGTATATGTGTATATACATAAACGTATGTATAGAGATGTATATAGAGTATATACATACATATGTATATACATATATGCATGCATGCATGTATGTATGTATATACATGTATTAAGAGATTTACATATAAAAATCATATTTGTGTAATTTTATAGAAATATCTTTCTTTTAATTAATATTAGAAAACAACTTAAATAATTCTTTTTAAAAATCCTGTTGATTTATTTAAACTTAATTTATCCTTTCTTAGCCATTTATTAATTTATAAATCTCTATTTAATTTTTGTTCTTTAAATGTACTTTTCTTTGTAATTTTTGAAGTTTTTATTTATTTTTAAATGTTTTTATTTCCATTTGTAATTCTTTTTATTTTATTTATTTTAATTTTTAATTTTATCTTATTCTACAATCGATGCTTAGTTTTCTTTGATGATTAATTGGTTGCTGGAAGGTCATGTTTTACATTTTCTTCTTTTTATATAATTGTAGATATTTCTTTGTCTCTTGAGGATTTTGTTTTATTGTTAAATTTCATATCCAAATCCTTTTGGTATCATATTTTATGTTTTGGTTTTATAATAGTATTTCTTTTATTCATATCATTTAGCTGGTGGGCGTGGTAGCCCTGGTGGGTTAGTGCGCGAGTTGCGGCTTTCCTCGTGAGTGTAGGTCGAGCCTTGATGTCACTAATGACCTGCCTTGTCGTCAGGGCTGATGCACTTTAAATCTGTTGGAGCCCTAAAATTTTCTCATTGGCATGGTGTGAGAGTTAGGAGCGGTGTACCCAGCAGCATTCCTTATCACCTAACCGAGTCCAATTCACGAAGTCCGTCGCCAATAGCCCTCGTGTTGCTTCTACTGCTACTTTGATAAAACCATATAAAACCATTCCAATCTATGTAAGTTGCGCATTTCTTTAACAATTGACTCTCTTATTCTAAATTTTAGTGTTAGCATTTTGGCGTCATTTAAAATTGTTGTTCTCCAAGGGGAAAATGTAGTTTGATTTGTAGGCTAAAAAACTATTTTGACTCATTTTTTATTCTTTTTGTAGGCTTTTTATAACTTAAAGTATAGTATTTATGGATTACTTAGAGTGAGTAAAAATATGTTTTTTTCTCTAAATTTAATTTGCTTCTGATATGTATATTTTTACATTTGTGTTCATTATTGTGTACTTATGTACGCAGTCTTATTACATGTGGTATGTTGCACTTGAAAGATTTTGATTCTTTTGTATTCTCTTTTGAGTTTTTTTTTCTTCTTCGTTTTTACAAGTTTATCTTTTGAATCATAAACATTTCCTTCTGTCATGTTAAGTGTTTTACTTTCTAATGCCAATTACAATTTTTTCTGATTTTGGTTTCATATTTTTTTTAATTCTCATATTTGCTTTAAAAAATTAATAACATATTTTGTTGATGGTTGATGATTATTGATTTTGATGATGATATTGATTTTAATCACATTAAAAACACATCTTAACAGTCTGAATTCTGCTATACATTCAATGAGTTATTTTTGCTTTTCTAGTTTTCTTTTTTTAAAAATTTACAACATTATGTACATAAAGTGAAATTTACATTTAAAATAAATTCAATGCAGATATCTTGGAAACTTATCCAGCTATTTCAGTGAGACATGAAATATACTAAATTTTTTTAAATATTTTTTATGAACTTAATTCCAGTTAGAAGATAATATTTTACTTATTTTTTTGTGATTTTAAGCTAGAAAAAAGAAAATCCTTGTTTGAAAGAAATGGTACTTAAGCCTTTAAATGCTGTAGAGAAGGAAAGCATCTTTAAGAAAAGACAGAAGAGAAACATGAAAAAGCAAGTCATCCGTTATTTCCTTAGGCCATTTAGTTCCTGTTTCGGACAACTCTGCAAAAGAATGTAAAGAGAGAGAAAAAGAGAGTAAGCTAAAGCGATTATGTCAACTTGCGATGTTTTCCTTTTATGATTTTATTTTCCAAGCTCAGATTATTTCGCTCCATTTCTGTGAAAAGTAATGCCACATGAGTGAATAAGGATTTGCGGACATATATTTGTGAGCTAAGACAATAGAGAAATTTTTTTACCGTATTATACTGTATTATTTAATATTGCATTATAATAAATACTTTAATTCCAATACAATACTAGATCTAATACTTAGGTAGTTATGGGAGTTACATAAATTTTGATAATCTGTTCTAAATTTTGAAAGATGACCCAATCAATTTTATAGGTATAAGAAATATATGCAAGAAAATGTGTATTCTGAAAAATTATATATAATGTCTCGAAAAACTGTTTTGTTCATAATTCATTAAAATTTTGAGTATATTTTCAACTAATGAAGTAATCCAAGCTCATGTAACAAACTAAATCTAAGTCCAAAAAAAAAAAAGCAATTCTAAGCACAAAAAACAAAGTGATTCTTTTATTGGAATTAAACAGACATCAGAAAAACTTTATGCTCAGAAGATTTTTGATGAACTTAAAATGATTGAAAATTATATAAATGAAATACAAATAGTATACAAATGCAAAATCAAAAGTTTATTGCATGCGAAATATTCTGACCATAAACATTCGATATTTGTTTAAAAGAATTACAAAATTGAAGAAATATAAGAAAAGTAGAAGAAATATAGAAATACAAAAATAGAAGAAATATTTGCGATACAATTTTAAAACTACAAATGGAAAAGAGGAGAAACGACTTCATTACTGTATTGAATTGCTTGCCATTGAACCAACCCATTTTTGAAATAGGTTTACATGTTTGTAATTAAACTGTTTTAGAATCGGTGGTTTCAGTTGAGGCCGTTATGGTACTGTTAACCGGTACCATAAATGTCCTGAACTGTAAAATTAATGGGTAACAATAACATAAATTCATAATTTGAAATTTTAAGTACATCTAACGCAATCATAAGGGAATTAAATATTACAAGGCTATACTTTTGTGTGAAATAATTTTAATTCCTGTAAGTATTCATTTGTTTTTAATACTGATTGTCAATTTATTTCAAATAATAGTGTTTTAGATTCCAGTACCAAAATTTGAAAAAATTATAGAAATTGCCTTATCATGGAATCTTAGTCCATCCATTCTGTTAATCTGCAAGCTAGCTTCGCATCGGGGTCTCACTTCAACAATTAGCAAAAAAAAAAATCACTTGCAGCAAATGTCTTTAATTGCTCCTCAGTTCTTCCTTTTGCTGTAGTGTTAAGTTGCTCGCCCACTCTAGTCGCTTATGAGATTTTGTTCCTGACATTTGCATACGCATCACATTTATACTGAATCGCGTGTTCATTATATTAATCACAATAACTCCTTTTCTGTAATTTCATGGCTATCTGCTTAAGATATTTATTGTTACATAAGTTTTGAACACCATTTCAATTATATATATATATTCTCACTTTCTCTCTTTTATCCTTAAATGTATTTGTGTACAAGTATTCTTTTCCCAGGAACTTCTTTGGTTTTGAAATTCAGTCGCTCTGCTTACCTTAATTCTAAATTAGTGTAAATTTTTGTGGATTTTTGTGGATTTCCTTAAAATACTCTCTGAACAATCATTTTAGCTAATACTGTCAACATTTTTTTTCTAAATATTAACATATCTAAGTCAAAATACAGCTATTTGTTATTTTTTTTTTGAAATGATTCATAAATTTGTGAGCAGAATCATTTTCATTTCCATCTACATATCTTATTGAGATTTCTACATCTTTAAAGTTATTATGCACTAGGTAAATTTCATGGATTGTCTGATTTGTGAGATGTATGTATTAAGCTCTAAATATTTAATTCAATCTTCATTCTCTTTTTCTTAATTTGAAATCTTCTCTAACATTTTTAGAGAGATTATGATATCCCGATTATGCATTTATATAATTATTAATGTTATTAATTACTATTTAAATGCATGAAATTTTTCTTCTAGTAATGCTCTAAGGATGTTTCTTTTATGCATATATCTAGTGACATATCTTGCTGACCATTCTATTTGTAAAATTATTTTTTCCACAAAAAATAAATGTTGTCAAATATTATGATGAATAATATTTTTATTTCTCATGCCGACTTGATCAAATTTATATCATTGTTCATTGCTCAAAATTGGTTAAAACTATGATGGCGATTGTTTAATTAATTAATACAGGTTAATTTCCATCTGAAAAACAGCTTCTTATAACGAAATAAGTGTTTTTATAAAAATGAATAGAAAAGTAATTAAATAGTATCTGTTTTCATTTGAAATTGAATATAATATTTAGTAAGAACTATAACAAGAAAAATGATTGGGAAAGAGGACTCATAGATACTATTGGGTTGTTCAGAAAGTAATTTCTTTTTTTCCCGACAGAGGATATAATTGTATTTTTTTTGCACCCAACTTCACATTTAAGCCATATAATTTTTACATGCTTTGAGAGCTCATATAGCAAGGCTTGTGAGTGAAAAATTCCAATTAATTCTACGCAGTACTTTTTGGTTGGTGCCCTTTTAAATATGGAGAGCAATAAGCAGCATTTTCGACATATCTTACTGTTTTACTACAGAAAGGATAAAAATGCTGTTCAAGCCAGAAAGAAATTGACCGATGTGTATGGAGAAGGTGTGTTGATAGTACGCCAGTGCCAGAACTGGTTCGCTAAATTTCGATCCGGCAATTTTGATGCCGAAGATGCTCCACGTTCGGGAAGGCCGGTTGAAGCTGATTAAGACACGATAAAGGCCTTAGTTGATGCGGACCGGCGAATAAGAACACGTGAGATCGGATTGAGGTTAAATTTATCAAATTCAACAGTTTATGACCACTTGAAAGGCCTGGGATAATCCTTGAAGCTCGATGTATGGGTTCCTCATGTTCTCCCAGAGAGTTATCTGCTGCCGCATTGACGTCTGCGATTCGTTTCTCAAACGTCACGAAAATGATCCATTTTTGAAGCGCATCATCACTGGGGATGAAAAATGGGTTGTATACAACAACGTCAAATGCAAGAGGTCATGGAGCAAAAAAATGAACCAGCTCAAACCATTTCCAAAGCGATATTCACCAAAAAAAGTTGATGCTGTCTGTTTGGTGGGATTTTAAAGAAATCGCTTTTTTTTAAGCTTTTACCGGATAACACAACGATTAATTCGGAAGTCTACTGTCATCAGCTGGACAAACTGAATGATGCACTTCAACAGAAAAGGTCCGAACTAATTGACAGGAAATTTGTAGTGTTTCATCAAGACAACGCGAGACCTCACACAAGTTTGGTCACTCGCCAAAAGCTTTTACAGCTTGAATGGGATACAATGCCACACTCACCATATTCTCCAGACGTGGCACCATCACCTGGCATCGAGGTGGTCAAAAACCACCTCGATTAGTTTTTTGCCAGCAAAGACCAAAAATTTTATGAGCGTGGAATTATGCTACTACCAGAAAGATGGCAAAAGGTGTTGGACCAGAACTACCAATATATAATTTAATAAAGTATTTGTTTATTATACGAAAACTGTCTTTCATTTCCACAAAAAAAAACCGAAATTACTTTCCGAACAACCCAATAGATTACTTAGAGAAAGCAATCTATTTTAGGAGTTTTCTTTTCTAACAATCGATAAATCAATTTAACTTTAGGAACTATTAATTTTTTTCTTATGAATTTCCAGCGGAGTTTTATTAATTTAATTAAGTTTTAATAATTTATTTTTTTCATAATCGTTCAATTAAAAAACATATTTTTTAAAATTAATGAATTTAGTTCAAAAAATTAAATAACTTAGAAAGTTTAAAAACTAAAAGAACTCATATATTTTTTTTAGTTCTAGCACTACTTGATAAGTGAATAGATTCACAACTGAATAAATTTTTCTCGTTTTTCCATTACATTATAAAGTTTGAATGTTTCCGAGGGTGTTCCAATTTTCTGAAAAGTGTGCTTGATTATGATCAAATATTAAAAAGAAGAGAAAACGAAATGTAATTTATAAAGAAAATGTGCCTATTATTTTACTCAGCGTTAGGAAATTACAGTCTCAAAAGTAACTCTTAAACATCTTAGAATTACTCTCTCAAAAGATACTACATTTAAGAAAAAAATTAAAAAGTTACATCTTCGTGAAACTTTGTTTCAATTGACGTTGGACTTAAATAGAATTGAAAGCAAAGATTATAACATCTTCTGATTTCAAAAACGAAAACACATAATTCTTTTTTTTTCGCAAAGAATAAGTATTTAAGTCCTTCTACGCAGCAAAAAACCCAATTTTATAGGAAAGACAAACAGGAACTTAAAAAGTAAGTCATCGGGCAATTCCCTTGAGCAAATGAATTTCTGTCGCTGCAGCCCTCTTGTAAAGAAACAGAGTTAAATTGCTTACGTCAACTTTTGGGGGAATTTCGCATTTTTTATACAGTCTACATTTTTTACGGCCGCTTCGTTTCGCTTTAAATTCTAGTTTTCTTATTCTCTTCTCTGGATAATTAAACTTGCATCTCTATTTAGGTACTTAGAAAGAACATTTTCCAGTTGCGATAAAAAGGCTTGGATAAAATATCCAAGTAAAAATAAGTCCTTATTATTTAATAATATTTAAATATTGATAAGGAATAAGAATTTTTCTTTAATTATATTTAAATTATTAAATTATTTACTTTTGTTCCAATCCACATATTCATAAAATTTTCATGTATCTATTTAAGACAATTATATTGTCCGATTAGTATTGGAAATAAATTCTCAATATTGTTCTTAATTCTCTTAAACAAGAAATATTTACCGCTTATGAGAAGATCATTGTCCTTCCAGAAAGAAGGTGTTATGTAAATAAAACTAACTTTAGTTATTCGATCTGCTCTTATTTCAAAGCATTCAACAGAGAAGGCGTAATGTAAAAGCCACTCTGATTTAATACAACTTATTGCTTTTATTTGAAAGTTTGGTTTCCCCATTTTTGTGTAAATGTATAAATATATGTGTAATGACTTTAATCTACCTGAAAAAGTGGGATATTCGATGTCATGGCAAAAGTTCAGAAGAAGTATATTTATTCCTTTTGATGAGAGAAAGAGATTACATTTTTGAAATTAATAGAACAAGAAGCGTGCTTTGACGCAATTATGATTGTTTATTAATTTTGAGGAGAGAGAGGCAATACATATACATTATTGAAATGGATAGTGCAAGAAATGCAGCTCCATCTTCTCACTTGCAACAGATTAGAGAGAATTACAATTTTCCTTCGAATTTATATGCAGGGATTCTTCCTGATCACGTTGTAACTCACGTTGTACAAGATAAACTGTTCTGAGGTACTTTAATAGCCTCTCTTAGCCTAGTAGGGATTATTTCCTATAGATTTAAGACAATGAGCGATTATCATTCAGCAGATTTTATAAGCGGGTGATAGTATAAAATAAAGAATAGTTGAAATTCTATCAGGAAATAAGGATGAACTATTTACTAACGGGTTATAGAAGGGGAAAAAATTAGAAAGGTGAATCATTTTTACATGAAATCATTAGGCACTCACGCATGCACACACATCACACACTCACATCACACACACAGATCACACACACACACACACACACACACATATATATATATATATATATATATATATATATATATATATATACATATAGTTATATATATATATATTTGTAATTGTATTTTTCAAAATATTTTTTTTTCCTTATTGTTGTAAATTTACCTTAAAATCTACTTTAATCATAGTGTTGAAAAATATTAAATGAGACACACACAGTAAATATAACATTTTTTCTGATAAACACTCACAAATATTATATCTTACAGTGTATTTATTTAAAATTAGAGGAAATTTTAATCATAAGAGTTCTTAAAATTTAAATTTAATTAAATTTATTTTTTAAATTAAATCCATATGTTCGGTTTGTGGAATGTTAAGTTTATATGTTACCTATAAATATTTAAAGTAATAATTTCAATACATGTTAAGGAAGATGTTACTGAATTTAATTGCATGATTTACAAAGTAAATACGGCTTTTAATTATTAATTACAATTACATAATTATATTTCTTTATGCATGTGATTTTCTTTATATAAACTAGTTGATAAATATTCATATATCATCAAATATTTTTTTAATGTTAAAATATCGTTTCCACTGATTTAAATATTAATAAAAAAAATAGGATTATTTTAATTTTGCATTAAAATAAGCTCATTTTTTTCTTGTCAAATCTGTCTAAGTTACCTTAAGTTATCTAAGGTCGGGAATGTCGTCAGACTTCAAGGACGAATTCCTTCGAATCAGTGGTTATTTCTGGACCAGTTTAGATTTAATAAATGTCGCGATTAAAAATGTATTTCAATAAATTTACTGGGATATATCGTTCTTGCGAAATGTAATGTGATAAGAAACTTTATCCTTTGTTCTAAAAGTAGTTCAAAATCGATATTAATTCGAGCTAAAACTAGATATACAAGGAATAATAAAATTATCCTCGGGTTTTAAGATTATATAATAACAAAAATTATAAAAAAGGGATTTTGCATTGCTGATTGAAGAAAAGAAGTAGCAAAATTGTATTTTTTTCCCACAAATT
>BMAW01125906.1:0-15866 GCA_019974015.1 Nephila pilipes
TAAAAAAAAAAAAAAAAAAAAAATGTGTGATTTTTTCAATACCGTAAGTACTAGAATAAATAATTTTTATCCCTTAACATTGAAATTGAGTTTTTTTTCCTTCGTTATTATTGGATTACTAAATATTATTCTCGTATTCTTCGGAATGATCAAATTCTATATTGAATTTTGCCTTAATTGTACTGAACTTATTCATAACTGATTTAGTGCATTACATCGAATTTTTCATATAATTTTTTTTCAAAAAATATTAAAATTAATAATTAAAGATGAAGTTTGGGAGTAAATATAACTCTACGGTACAGTGCTTTAACGCAGTATTATTTTCCATTCTTTTATTTTTGTTAAAAAAAAGTAAGATAAAATAGGTTTACCAAAATAATCTCATTAGTAAACAGCTTTGGAAAATTAGTCTGTTGTTCCAGATAATGAAATCCTTCAGGTGAAGATGTTCAAAATAAATATCGCTTATAATAAATGCAGAAATTCTTAATGATCAAATAAGAATTCGACCCCTGGCAGATAGGATTTTCAAAAGAGTCTACTACGAAGTGTTTTATCTGATGGAAATATGATCAAGCAATATCTTACTACGCAGAGAATAATTTATCATATGAATGAAAAAAATGTTAGTGGATTCTAAATTTATCTCATGTTAACGTATCAAAATTTTAAAATTCTTTTCTTTACAAATTAAGTACATTTAATTTTTTTCTCCAAATGTTAAGATTTATCATTTCAATAAACTAATATTTCTAGAAAATATCTCAATGTTGAAAGAGTTTTATGTATTTTTTTTTATTTCATCATATTAAAATGAACCATTCAAAAATATTTTTTAAAAAATACTCACCAATTTTAAGAAGTAAAATGAAGTTATATATTTATGTAGTAGCAAATGGAAGTTAGTTTTAGTAATTCGTTTTTTTTTTTGCTCCTGAAGATCGTTCTGGTATATTTCGAAATGATCAAATTTCTCAATAAGTTTTGTTTAATTGTACTGAATTTACTCACAACTGATATAATGTATAATATTGAATATTTCATACACTTTTTTTTAAAGAAATATTAAAATTAATAGCTATATATGTAATTTCGAAGTAAATATAACTCTACGGTACAGTGTCTTAACTAAGTATTGTTTTCCATTCTTTATTACTATTAAAATATTAATATATATATATATATATATTTTTATATTAATAAATAAATAATTATTTTTATTTTAAAGCTTAAAAACCTGAATATTGTTTTAAAAAGAAACTGTACTAGCACTAAAGGCGAAAAATGTAAACAAGGTGATCGTATAACTTGGAATCTTAAATTATTAAAGAAAAAGAAGAATTTTTAAGAAATTACTCTTTTCTCCTGGTAGAACTTCAAAAATAAATGTTCCAATCAACGTCAGAATTAGATTCGTTAAGTCACAAGGATTAAAAAAAAATAACTAAATGAATTTGATTATTTTCAGGATTGAAAGCAAGCAGAAATACTAAATTTTCTTTTTTTTAGAATGTGTTTTAATAACAATTTATTGCAGTATAATATATATAAAATCAAATGTCATATCACACACTATCAATTATTTCAAATGCAATTTCTTGGATAGTTTAGTTGAATTTTATGCACAAATAAAATAGAAATATATTAAGATTCTTCAATCTAGAATGCATATTTCGAAAAGTTTGTAATGAACTATATTTAATGAAAAAAATTATATTTGTCATAAAAATGTGAGCGTGTATATATATATATATATATATATATATATATATATATATATATATAATACATTAAAAAATACAATAATGTTTACCCCTATCCGTAACAGTTAAGAAAATTTAGTTTCTGTTTTGACAAATTATTATTTGTCAAACAATATCTACAACATTTTCAATTTTATTACCAAAGAAAAGGCAAAAAAAAAGTACGCCTATTTAATTCATTAATACACATATCCTCATGCATTTCTATTAATAAAATTATTTTTGAGATTTAAAGATAATCAAGTCTTATAAATGCTGATCTAGATAAGATACAATAAAAGATCAAAAGAATTCATTTAAATTAGTATTTTCCTGGAGATCTTGTCAAATTGATAAACATATAAAAAGACTGATCTGATTATTGAAACATTTTTGTTTGCTAAATTAATGCTTTAAAAAGATCAGTTAAGCATTTCAAAGTTAATTATTTGGCATTACTAATTTTTAAATATTAAATGAGACACACTTGTAATAAAATATGTTCCGAACACATATTTTAATTCCGATTGTTCAAATGAAATAAAACAACTGTCAGGACTGAAATTATAAATGCATTACAAACACAGAAGATGAAATGATTGAATGTTTACTTCATGAAGTATTAAATGAATAAATATTCTTAATTTTCTATACATTATGAAAATTAAAAAGACATTTCTACAGCTAAATGATGAAATGTAACTAACAGCAGTGAAGAATATTTATTGTATTGCAAAACAATTTAATGGAAAAAGAAAAAAAAAATTAAACATCTCAAAAATCTACAACATTATACATTAAAACTTTTCCTCGTCTATACATGAGATAAATCACTTTACTTTTCCCAAGCATCTGAATCGATATTTATTCTAACAAATCCATTCCCAACTGAATTTTCGAAAGGAATCATTATTGGTGCAGAAGTCTCACTACCACAAGTGCGACTCATCGGAATCGAAATTCTATCATGCAATACTTTTGCTTCCGTTAAAATATCTTTAACGGTTTTTTCCTTCGAGGAGCAAATATCAAATAAGTTTATATTTTCTATTGAAGGATGCATCTGAAACATTAAGAAAATTACTCTAAATTAAGTTACATTATTAAGTTTTATTGAAAATAACAAAATAAATAAATAAAGCGTTTCTATCAAAATTTATATCAGATATATTATTTCTCGTTATAAGCTCTCCAAAAAAATGAAAGTAATGATTACAATAACCTAAAATTCGATTAAAATTTTTCGTAGCTTTTGCAATGAAAATCTACAAATTCAATAATCATGAAATGTTATCGTACGGTAATTTTTCTTTTTCGGAACGAAAATGCTGAAACTGACAGCAGATTTCATACCTAACTCTTAAAAATGACAGAGAAATATTTTAAATAAATGCCAAAAAAAAAAAATGTAATAAAAATGTGCACTCAAAATACTAAGTATTTAGTAAAAATATGCATTGTAGCATATTAATTATCAGAATAACTTTTAGAAACATTTTATGGATGAAATATTTTATAAACGTACCATAAAAGAATAAGCAGCGAAAAGTGAACTGGACTTGACAATGCTCTGAAAGATAACAATGTGAGAGTTAGATTAGATGAAACTTGCCTCCAGAATATTGTATGATTTGAATCAAAGGGAGCACTTTCTTCTGTAAATTGGAACAGTAAAATATTGAGAATTTAGATGCATGAAAAAATGAATAATTATAAGTAATGGACATATTCCAGATCAGTATAAAGTCGAATATATAACTTACTTCTATGATTTTCCAAAGGCATGAAAAGTACTTATTTCTGTCTAATTTAAGATAATCACTCTTATTTTTATAAGAAATTTAAACTTTCATACATTTATGTATACATAAAACGGTTTTTTTTTTAAAAAAAAAATTACTGCTATAAAAATAATGATCAAAATTTCTAGGCAATTTTTTCTTTCATAATTCTCAGTCAGATTCGGTAAGTAGTCCCTCTGACAAGAAGGAAAAGATTCCCCCGACTGATACATGATTCCGAAAGTAAGAATCGACGAAAGCTCCCTCTACTGGGAGGGGGGAAGGGGCGTTACTTTGTGCGGACGAAGTACTCTTACAATACTGATCATTTGGAGCAGAAGTAAATAGTTCTCTTAAAAGAGAAATTACAAGCTTTGTTTTTCTTAATTTTCATTATTTCGCTTGAATTCAAATTAGGTACTTCTTAGATGCTCTTAATTTTTTCAATTTTGTTCTAATATTTTCCATTTTCTTATATTTATGTTTTGACAGCCATCATGAAGTTTGAAAAGGATGTCACAGGGTAATAAATATTTCCTCTAGACAGACTGACAGAAGATAGTATTATAGTTAGACCTGTCTCCCCCCACCTCGATTCTTCCCCTCCTCTCTCCCCCCCATTCAAAGCAAGAGAAAAGGAGAGTAATTGAATCTCTGTCGTTCTTTTACACAGTTTCTTGCGAGCTTTTCCGGTAGGGAGGGGTCCCTCGCCCTCATAAAGGAAAGATTTTTGTCCCTCGTGAGGCTAAATTGCCCTTCCGTGTTGTTCAAGCTATCCCAAACTAGGAAGAAACTGACTTTTTCATTGCTTCAAAAATAGTCATTCTTCCCTTTCGACAACTTTTTTTACTCCTTTTTTCATGCCTTCTAATTTCAAAAAATACGTTTCTACTATTTCATTTTTTCAAAATAGTATCACTTGATTTATGAAAGATCGACAATACTAGTGATATTCCAAATTTTGTGTATACTGCTTAGTTACATAAAAATAAATTTATATATAATAAAAAGTTCTATATACAAAGTTTTGCAAAGAACAGATTTTGCCACCCAAAGTGCGTTCTTTTTTTTTTTTTTTTTTTTTGTAATTATTATTAAATTACTCAATTAACTATTAGAATTAATGTAAACGATGAAATATCGAGAAACGGGCAATAGTAAACTTTTCCGATATTAAAATTAAAGGAACATGTAAATTATTAAATTGAATGTTTTTAAGATAAATGTAATTAAAATTAAAGCAAATGATAAATTATTAAATTGAATATTATATCAGCTACATGTAATTAAAATTATAGGAAACGCTAAATTATTAAATTGAATTTTATGTCAACTACACGTAAATAAAATTAAAGGAAATGACAAAATATTAAATTGAATATATTTAAGCTTAAGTTTCAGGTATCGTTACCTTTATCAGACCTTGGTTAATTTTTCTGAAGTCTGTCGCTGAAAAGTTCGTGTTACTCTAGTACGTCATTTATGCGAACAAATAAATAACAAAATCTAAGCTTTAATAAATCATATTTTTCTAAAAATCTAATACTATTTAATAGAAAAGAAATAAGACATAAAAAACGGTAACTAATTTTACGAACTTTATAGGAAAGCTATATTCTAAGATACTTCATGTTATAATCGTAATCTACATTTATATTCAAAAAAATAATTAAATCAACCTTAAATTATAAATTTATCTCAATCAAGAGACTTTGACCACACAATCTCATCGTAATAGAAATTTGTCGGTTATTCTCGACTTTCAATTATGTAGTTGGGGAGAAAAATTTACACTTATGGATACTCTATTTTTAATTATAAGAAGGGAATAATATTTTAGATATATATGAAATTAACACGAAATTCATTAGAGTCTCTCAATAAAAACGAGTACTTGCTTAGTGCTAGGATTATTTCTAAAGAATCTAAGTTATTTATTTATGTTTTGGCACTGAGACTAAAAAAATCAATTACTGGAAAAGAAGAGACGAGGATGATAAAATATCAATAAGCATTTCTACCATCATAAAAATGCAATTTTTTCTTCGTAAATATAGTTTGGCGTAATCTCGTTTACCTATCTTCAAGAAACGTCCTTTTTTTATTTTAGAGAGATGAAAAGACAATTCAATAAGAATTAAAAAGTTATATGCAAAGTTTTGCAAACAACAGATTTAGCCAAACAAGGTGGGTCCACATAAAAAAATAGTTCATATGATACCTAACAGGTCAATTGAAAAGTCCCCAGCCTACCATAGTAAAACACATTTTTTTTTGGAAAAATTAGTTTTTTTATTCAACATAATTCCCGTCAAGGGTGATACACTGATTATAGCGACCCTCCAACTTTTCGATACCATTTTTGTAGTACGATTTGTCCTTTGCTTCAAAATAGGCCTCAGTTTCGGCGATCACTTCATTCGACGAAAATTTCTTCCCAGCGAGCATTCTTTTGAGATCTGACAACAGGAAATAGTCGCTGGGGACCAGATCTGGAGAATACGGTGGATGAGGAAGCAATTCGAAGCCCAATTCATGGATTTTTGCCATAGTTTTCACTGACTTGTGACACGGTGCATTGTCTTGGTGAAGCAGCACTTTCTTTTTCTTCAAATGCGACAGTTTTTCGGCGATTTCGTCCTTCAAACGGTCCAATAACGTTATGTAATTGTCGCTGTTCATGGTCCTTCTTTTTTCAAGGTAGTCAATGAAAATTATTTCATGCGCATCCCAAAATACAGATGCCATAACCTTGCCAGCCGATTGTTGCGTTTTCCCTCGCTTTGGAGCGGGTTCATCGTGTGCTGTCCACTCGGATGACTGTCGATTGGACTTCGGAGTGAAATGATGGAGCCATGTTTCATCCATTGTCACATATCGACGCAAAAACTCGGGTTTATTACGCTTGATCATCTTCAAACACTGCTCCGAATCATCAACTCGTCGTTGTTTTTGGTCAAAAGTGAGCTCGCGCGGCACCCACTTTGCACAGAGCTTTCTCATAACCAAATATTCGTGAATGATGTGATGTACACGTTCAGTTGCTATCTTTAGAGTGTCTGCTATTTCATTCAATTTCAATTGACGGTCATTCAAAATCATTTTGTGGACTTTTTTTAATGTTTTCGTCTCTAACAACCTCTTTTGGGCGTCCACTACGTTCACCGACTTCGGTGCTCATTTCACCACGTCTAAGTATACCAATCCTTGATGGTTGATTTTCCTGGGGCAATGTCCTGAAACTCGGCATCAAGCCAAGTTTTTGCTTCAACTGTATTTTTTCCCTTCAAAAAGCAATATTTTATTAACACGCGAAATTCCTTTTTATCCATTTTTTTCACAATAACAAAAGTTGCTTCACTCAAAATGCTATAATTCACAAACTAATGATCCGACAGCTGTCAAATTTATACACGCATCTTTTAAGGGTTAGGGCTAACTGAAAAACATATGAATTTAATTCTAGTAGCGCCATCTATGTGTGAAGTCGGGGACTTTTCAATTGACCTGTTAATAATTGTAAATCAATATTAAAATCATTTGACCACTAAGCCAAACTAAAAATATGTAGTTTGACGTTCTCGGGAAGAAAAAAAAAGTCTGCCTCACCGCTTAAAATTCTAAATAAGGTTATTTATTTTCAGACCTTCTTTGATTCCGGTTTACAAATGATTCAAGGTAATACATAAATAGTTAAGCATATTAAATACTTAATTTTGATATTTGTTTCACTTCAATCCAAGAAAAAAAAATTGGGGGAAATTTATGACAATATATTTTTGGAAATTGAGTTCATTAGGGGTGAAAGCAGGTTTCAGACACATATATTGCATATATTTTATTTCAAGCCAATAAAAAATTCAAGAGAAATTTATTACGATGTATGTTTGAAAATTAAGTTCGTTACTAATGAAAGCAGACATAAAAAAGAGAAAAACAAGTTAATTTTTGAAAAGTGGTCAGGTACGGCATTTATAGGGTATAGAAAACAATAGCCCCTTGGGTAGCTAATATTTGTTGGCAGAGCTTCATTCATATAATATCCATTTAATAATTTTCATTCTGCATTAGTAGATATACTAAAGAGAGAAGGGAAAGCTTATTCGAGGTCGAAATCTTAAAACAAAATTTGTAAGGATTGAATATTTATTAGTGTCACCATTGGAAGAAACATGAGAGCTATTTATTGTTTTTTAAATTCGAAACACGGTGACGGTTCTAGGAAAATAGGCCTCGATGCGACTAAAAC
Source organism: Nephila pilipes (assembly GCA_019974015.1). Classification (NCBI taxonomy): domain Eukaryota; kingdom Metazoa; phylum Arthropoda; class Arachnida; order Araneae; family Nephilidae; genus Nephila; species Nephila pilipes. Next base: position 7,776 of record BMAW01125906.1, read on the forward strand.
ATCACTAGCCACAAAATAGCGAGCATAACCATTCGGCTGCTCCATACGCTGTTTCAAAGCAGTAAAATAATCTTTCCGTTCTTGAGAAATGTATTAGCCATGTAAAATTGTTCACATATATAAGAACCAGAAAAAATTTAATGCAATAAATTTTTTCTCTGTATTCTTCATTTAATCATAAAAACTCGATATATTTTAATCTGATACCTACAAATGGAGTTTTGAAAAAAATAGTAATAAATGGTCACGCACATAATTTATGCAGATGTGCATTCAATTTTATCATAAAAATTTGAACAATATTCCTTTGGTTATAATACAATTTTTTTTTTAAATAAAGCAAATTTCTTTATCTCTCTCTAAATGGCGTATCTAAAATATCTATTGTTCATTTTAATAATTAATAAAGTAATTTGTATAGTGTGCTTTTTTAAATACTTAGTAAAAATAGCGTGAAAAACGAAGGATTACTTCTATTTTTAAGAAATCGTGAATGGAGCTTACTTTTTAAACACTGTGAAATACCACATAGATATCTGTATAGCAAGCTAGATAAACTTTCAACGGATATTACGCAACTGTAAATAAAGCTTTAAGGCTCCCGTCTACCCGCCATTTTGATTTCGTGGACGTAATGTTAATCCTATGGAATTTTGACTTTAATTCTCACATCTTTATTATTTGATCTGTTTGAATGCAATAAAATGCATTTAAAAGAGCAAAAAATAATGAATGCTTCTGTGGAATTACTTTTTTCCTAAGATTTTTAAAAAAATTTTTATTCTTATTTTAATTATTAGTTTTTCAGTTTTCCGGTCTTTAAAGAATATTTTGAAATTTTTTAAAAATCTTAGGAAAAAAGTAATTCCACAGAAGCATTCATTATTTTTTGCTCTTTCAGATGCACTTTATTGCATCTGAAAGAGCAAAAAATAATGAATGCTTCTGCGGAATTACTTTTTTTCCTCCGATTTTTAAAAATATTTGAAAATATTCTTTAAAGACCGGAAAGCTCAAAATTGAATAGTTAAAATAAGAATAAAAATATTTTTAAAAATCTTGGGAAAAAAATAATTCCACAGAAGCATTGATTATTTTTAGCTCTTTCAGATGCACTTTATTGCATTCAAATAGATCAAATAATAAAGATGTGAGAATTAAAGTCGAAATCCCATAGGATTAACATTACGTCTACGAAATCAAAATGGTGGGTAGACGGGAGCCTTAAAGGGGAAATCTTAAGATCACTTACGAATTCCCCGATTCTACGAGTGGACTTCTTGGAGCGAGTACGCCTGAACTAATGGAGCGACTTAAGCCGCTGATGCGGCTGTGCATTCGATGGAGATTGCGTTACCTCCTGAGAGCGATACTCCACAACCAAGCGACATTCAAGTATGTGAAACCATACAACTTTTGATCCATCAAATCAACGTACTTCAACCACAGCTGATGTACATCAACGAACTCATTGATGTCGAGAAGAAAAACCCGATGAAAAAGGACCCTCGAGCAGCTACCGACCTCCTGAATGAAAAAGGAACCATTGATAAGGACATTGAAAAGCTTACAGGTGAGCTGAACTCCTTCTCACACTGCCCTGTTAAAAATTGTAAAATTCATAAAGATTTAAATTTAAATTTAACTAATAATAACCTAAAAAATCTAAGAAAAAGAATGGCTGACTCATGCAGCATCAGCCAACCAACTAAGCCTCATGAGGCACAACCAGCACTAGCAGAGCTCCTAAAGTTCTAAGAACCATTGATCAAGAAGGTTTCTTAAAACCTTCGAAAACAACCATGAATAGCAAAAACTTAACTTCCCAAAATAATAATCTAGACGTAAGCAATAGCTTTGAGGCGCTCTCGGACTGCGATCCAGACGAAGCCAATGCCGACCTCCCCCCACCTCCTCCAAAAATCCAGCCAATCATGCTTAAGCTGACCCAAAATTACAATCTGATCATACAGGCAGTCAATAGAAATTTTCCTAAAGCTACCTGTAAACTCTCTGGCCAGTATATAAAAATTAATCCGGACACGAAAGACGACCACAGAGGAATAACGACACAACTTACTAATATGAAATCAGAATATTACGTCATCCAACCTCTTTCTGAGAGGACTTTGAAGGTCTGTATAAAAGGCCTATCATCTCACGCAGATCCGGAAGACATCAAAGAAGACCTTGAAGCCCAAGGATTAAAAGTTCAAAAAGTTGCTCAGCTTAAGCAATTAAAAACCAAACTCCCACTCCCCATATTCATGGTCGAAGTGAGGCGAACGGAAGATGCCCTCGATATTTACAAGGTGCAAGCCGTCATGCATATGTTGGTGAAAGTAGTTCCATTCAAGAAAAAACAGACCACCACGCAGTGTTACAACTGCAACTACTTTCATCATTCATCCATGAATTGCAGGATGAACACCCGATGCCTCAAGTGCGGAGCCTACCCTCGCACCGGGGAATGCGAGATCAAAGAGAGAATAGAAAAGCTAGTTTGCATTAACTGCAAGCAAGAGCATATGGCTTCATGGCAAGGATGCCAATAGTTTCCGAAAAGGAAATCAAAAAAGGGCGACGTAACGAAAAAGATAACGGAAAGAAACTCCATACCAACAGCAAGACCAGTAATAGCAGTTTTTACATTTGCTAACGTCTGTAGCACGAATCTTAATCAACAGATGGCGCCACTCATAGCACCAAAACCAGCTGAAGCTTCGAACCAGTTTGAGCCGACTAACACCCCTAATAACAGTTTTACAAGCAATAGCCAAGGCAATTTTAATTTTATAACTGCCATCAGCAAATTACAAAAACTTTTCAATAAATTCCCAAAATTATTTGAAGCACTGAACAACATGTCAAAAGTCAGCAACGATCTTGACAAGCTAAATATTTTCATAGCGGGTGTAGTTGCTTCACCACCCACAACTAGTAATTAAAATTCACCCTCCTCGGCCTCAAACTGGTTACCTGGAACGCCCTAGAGGTAAAGTGTCGTGAAGTTGAATTACGACACTTTATTGATAAGCACTCCCCAGACTTAATTTTATTACAAGAAACACATCTAGGACCGGGTATAAAATTCTCTATGCCTAACTACACCACACTCAGAAACGACAGACCCACTACAGCAACGAATAACAGATTATTCGGTGGCACTGCTATATTAATTAAAAAACCTCTCCCACACTATCTAATCCCAACACCCACACTTGGAGGTGTAGAAGCAACAATCGTTGTACTCACCCCAACCGATGTAAATCCCATACTTGTTACCTCAATGTACATTCCACCATCTGTTAAAGCCTCACTAGTTCCACAATACATCCAAACTATCCAAAATTTAGGGACAACCTCATTAATTTGCGGAGACTTAAATGCTAAGCACACCAGCTAGGGCTGCACATATAATTCTTCAAGAGGTAACGCTTTAAGAAACTTTGCCGATCAAAATGGCTTAGAAATCTTAGCTCCGCCCACACCAACACGCTTCGGCTATAACTCCGCCTCCGTCATCGACATAGCAATTACGAAAAGCTTTGATTGGCCCGCTCAAATCCACTCGCTACCGGAGTTAAGTAGCGATCACAACCAAGTTCTTATCCACTTTGATACTCAGAACAAGTACGAACTGCCGGAACCTAAAGTTCGTACGAACTGGGCTTTATTTAAAAGCACACTTTTAACAAACACAATACAATCATTTACACTACCCAAAGCACTCAGCGGTGAGGATATAGAAAATCAAGTCGCCGAATTAACACATAACATTTTAAGTGCACATAAAATCACCTCAAAACCCATAAAACACAACAGACAAACTTTTATCGGACAGGAATTGCGGGACTTATTCAGAAAGAGAAATAAAGCCCGAAAAACCTGGCAATTCACCCGTTTTCCTGCTGATAAAGAAATTTTAAACAGAATTCAAAACGGAATTAGGCGAAAAGTGCACTTACACAAAAACAAAGAATGGGAAGAAATGCTAGAAAACCTGAGTGCGGAAACCGATACCCTTTGGGGTATGGCGAAAACATTCAGGAAAAAGCGAGTTCCCATCTCCGCCCTTAAAGGCCCAGCTAATATCGCACTTAGTAACAACGAAAAATCCGAAATTTTGGCTGATTCACTTCAACAACAATTTAAATTAAACGACATAAACACACCTATCCATGATGATAATGTAAAGGATGTCGTTTAAAACCATCTACTCAACGAAGAAAATGTCAATAACCAAGACTTCTCACCACCTCTAGCATCAGAAATAGCAGACTATATCAAGAAAATAAAAATAAATAAAGCACCCGGAAAAGAAGGAATTACAAATAAAATGATCAAGAACCTACCTCACCTTTGTATCTTCCAACTACGAAACATCATAAATAATATGCTAGATCTCGGTTACTTCCCGGATTCCTAGAAAACCGCTGTAGTCATACCGATCCTGAAAACGGGAAAAGATCCCACCCTACCCGGCAACTACATACCTATATCACTTGTACCAATACTAAGCAAACAGGCTGAAAAAATAATACACAATAGCCTTTCCAACTTCCTCCAAGAAAATGATATAATAATACATCAGCAACATGGATTCGTCCCAAAATTGTCAACCACTCATCAGCTACTAAGAGTTATTGAAAATGTAAAAACAGGATTTTACAGAAGCCAAAACACAGGCGCGGTTTTCCTGGATATCCAGAAAGCCTTCGACCGAGTGTGGCATACCGGATTAATCTATAAAATGAGGAACTATAACACCCCTCCATATCTCATAAAAATTATCAACTCATACCTGAAAAACAGAAAATTTCAAGTGACTGTTAACGAGAACCTCTCAAGCCCAAGAACTATAGAAGCCGGAGTCCAGCAAGGAGGAATCCTCTCTACAACTTTGTTCAACTACTACGTGAACGACATCCCTACATACCCAAAAACAAAATTATGCATGTACGCAGATGACACTGCGATATTAGCGAGACACTACTTTTCACCAAACATAGGCCAAGCACTAAGCGAACACTTACAGAAACTAGAAGTATGGTACTCTACTTGGAAAATTGCCCTGAACGTTTCCAAGACAGAGGCCGTCTTCTTTTCACGTAATCACAGAAAAATTGAACCGGACATATTTCTAGAAAACAAAAATATACCCTGGTCTCTAGAAACCAAATATCTTGGTGTAACTTTGGATAAAAAACTCACTTTTAAACAACACGTACTACGAATTAAAAAGCAGTATAATTATGCAGTTAATAATGTATTTCCCCTTATTTCGCGCAAATCTGCATTAAGCAGACGTAATAAACTGCTTATCTACACTCTGATTTTAAGACCCATCCTGACCTATGCTAGCCCGGTCTGGTCACACTGTGCTAATTTGATATGATAGAAAAATCACAAAACACCACTTTAAGAATGATAGTAAAAGCCCACTGGTATATGAGAAATAGCGACATAAGATTTTTAATTAAATTACCCACACTCAAAAATTTTATTAAAAAACTTTCAGAAAATTTCTTCCATAAAATAGATACCTCAAACAATAGAACCATACAAGAAATAGAAAAATACACCCCACTCAGAAATGATCCACAATTACACAGACCAAGAGAAATTCTAATCTTATAATTCACTTTTAAAGCAACACCATACTCATTCCTAGTCACACACACAATTTACACCCCTACTCACCCACCTATATATACAGATTTAACACACATCACCATCGACCAATCACAGAGCGCGCTCTCACTGCGGCCAGACCGAGCAAGCAAGCAGGAACTCAATAGATTTCTGCTGCAATATATTAAGCCTACCTCAAGCACTTCAATTTAAATTTTGTTTTACTCATCTAATTTTATTAATTAGTGAAGCTACAATAATATTAATATTTTATTCTGCATTTTCATAACTTATAATATATTTTTAAAACTTTAAATTTTCTAAGCTATTGCAATTTAACTTAACTTATTATTAATAATTCATTAACTTCCGGGCAAGTGTAAAAACCAAAGTTCAGTTCACCAAATATTAATAGCCATTTCACAGGGGATAGAAGCCCGAGAGGGTTAAGTTCCCCGATATAATAGTAGTCGCTATACGAATTCCCCGAAAAAATCGGCCAACTTCCCCCGAAGGGTTGTAAATCTCCTTTAGTCAACTTGTCTTTACCATGTATCCTTGTGCATTGAGGCGGGACTTTTAATATTGCTTTCCCCTCTTTCCATGCTTAGTTTGCTGACTCCACAAATTACAAGCAGGGAAATAAATTAAATTTTGTAAAAAAATATGCATTTGAAAGAGCATAAAAAAATGAAGGCTTCTGTGGAATTTCTTCTTTTTTTTTTTCTGATTATTCAAAGTATTTTTATGATCAATTTTGTGCACCGGATGCAAGTTTTCAGATCTTTAATAAAAATTTAAAAATACTTGCAAAAATCAGATAAAAAAGTAACTCCACAGAAGCCTTCATTTTCTAATACTCTTTAAAATGCACTTTATTCCATGCAGTTACAATAAATGTTCTAGATGTGAGACTTTAAGTACGTAACTCCATAAGATTAACATTAGGTGGAGAAATTCGTGGTGGCGTGTCGACGGATGCCTTAAAGACCTTCGAATCCTCAGGGGAATTCAGACCTCGAAGGGAGCTCAGGAATGTTTCCATCCCGATTCTCAATATTTGTAGGTTCTCTTCTAACATTATTCACTTTGTGATAAGAGAAATGTTACCCTAAAAATTGAATTCAAAATTATATTTTCTTCCTTTACATATTTTTATTATCACTTTTTTCATTTTCTTTTTTAAAATCAAAAATCTGAGTATTACTCTTAGAATTTAAGCAATTTTTTTCTATCTAACACACACAAAACGTGCTACTGTTATTGAAATTATATATGAAAAACAAAAGATTCAATTCATCACGAATAACTTTTTATATAGAAAAGATATATTTATCAATTATTTTACTTATTTGGGGGAAGAAAACGTAAGAATTTTCTTAAGAATAATACACATCTCTTTTAATTACTATTTGATAAGAAGCCATTACTAATGGATTAGTAATATAAATATCAAAAAGCACAGCTGATTTTTTTTAAAAAAATATCATATTTATTGACTTTTAGACAATCGATGCTTGTATAGAATTTTTAAACAAACATATATTTAATGTACATTTGCACTTTATTAGCGTATAATGTGTGTGTCACTTCACAGATATTTATTTTGAGTTTCAGAGAATTAAAAAATATTAAAACAGTTCATCATCAAGTTGATGCCATTGAAAACCCGCCGTGTAGTCGAGACTGATGCACGTTTAATCTGTCGAGGCTCAAAGTCCTTCCATTGGCGTGGTGTGGAAGTTAGAAGAGGTAGTACCAGCTCATGTGTCATTCTCGTCACATGACCAAGGTTCAAAATTACGAGGCCTGTCCCCAATGGTTCTTATGTTGCTTTTAGTGCGACGTTAAATAAACTTTTTAATCAATCACCGTTGATTTGAGAAAATCGGAATTTAATTGAAATTGTGTAACATTCATAAACACTCAATATTTTGCTTTTCTTTTCAACTAAACTTCTTGATTACAAAGACTAATATTTATCTAAATTTTCGAAAGGTTATAATATTATACATTTCTTGAAGAACTTCAGCCTTAATTCAAAATAAAAATTTCAACATTTAAGTATATGATTGCATGAATTATTTAGATACATACAAAATAATTTTATAACGTTTACAAATTTTTAATGTGTTTACTAAAGATTGTGAAATTAAATATTTGATCATGCTACATACATTTAAACATGTTTTTGAATATACGTATTTATCTTTGACTAAAGGGAAATAAACATTCATTTGGCAAATGCAATGTTTTATAATATATTCAGAGTAAAGTTTAAAACAACACCTTCAAATATTTCAAAAGATATATTGCTGTGTGGAATAGTTAAAGTTTTCCTTTATAATTACACTAATGAATATTCACACAATATCCGTATTTCATTGCATGTCATAGTTTATCCCAGTTTTCATATACAGAAATTATTAAACTCAATGAAAATTAAAACATTACAAG
>BMAW01125910.1:0-33958 GCA_019974015.1 Nephila pilipes
GGAATAAAACTTAAATCTAAAAGCTACTTCCTTAAAAAAAATTTACCGTGAATGAATATCCCAATCTAATCTTAGAGAAATTTTAATTTTGTTAATTCGAATCTGCCTCGTTCTTTTCCTTTTGCGCCTTTGATAGCGTCTATTACAACATAACTTTCAGTTAAGAATCCTTAAATATTTAATTTTTAATCTAACTAATAGGTGAGAGTTGATCTTCCACCGTAAAAGCTTTACTAAGATACAGAGACAAACATTCTTCATCTCTAATCTAAACCTTCCAAGTTTTCTAAGTTATTTCTTGAGCTTTTTACTTGAGTTTTTTTATGCTTAGTTATTTATAATGTAAAAGGTGATGAAAAGATCTGAGAATGAAGCTGCTTCCAAGTTAAAACGTTACTTTTTTATTCTAGAAAACATTGAAAAATGTAAAGATGGGTAAAATGTACCGAAAAGTACAACAGATTTCCGGTGAAGTATTATTTATTTATATATAAAACAATTTTGCGTTTCCAAAATACAATATGTCACGGAAAGCTTTAAAAAAGAAAATAAGAAACTGCATGGGCGACTGTAATATTTGATAAAATACTTAAAACGTTCTAAGCATAAAAGTCATTGTTTATATATTTCAAAATAATTCAAATGTTTTCTATACTGTCTTAAATTAGATTTTATTTCGAAAACATTTCGGAATAAAAAAATTGTTTCCTATAAAAACACAAAGCTATAATAAATAATTATAGCTGGATGTGTCTAAAGTATTCTAATTGAGTGAGAGCAAAGTGGGTTTCTTGTAGTTTGATACATTTACTCAATAATATGGGAATTGAAACGATGTTCGATAAAAGTTATGCGCAACATATCGCAAGAAAAGAAAAAAAAGATTTTGCCATTGAAGAGATAATGTTCTTTGCACACATAACATAATTTTTTCTTTTATTTAATATGTAACTTGACAACCGTTATAAAACTGTTTAGAACTACGTCAAGCCAAAAAAGATCAAACATTGAAATCATTATTGAAATATTCTGATCCAATATTCAGAGGATCTGTAATATCTTTTCTATCGAAAATTATTCTTAAATTGAGTAAAACTTTTAAATAACTATATAAAAAAAGTATACATAAAATAATTAAATTTTAATCGTAATTTACTTCTTATTTTCTTCACTGTTTAATTACATTCTGTTTCCTTAAAATTGAAATTTATATTCCTTATATGAGCCGCTCAGAAGCCAATGCGGTTAAGTCCAAAACACAAAAATTGAGAAAATTAATGTTTTTTGATACATAAGTTTTTAAAATTCTTGGTTTATTAATTTAATTAGAAAAGTGTATAAAGTCTTTTTTTCGAGGTGTAAACTCTGCAAAAAAACAAGATATGTACAGGATGTGTAAATAAAAACGTAAGTATTTATTGAAATAATGACAGCATCTTAAGAATTTTAGGACTTATACCTTTTGGCAGCTGAAAAAGAAAAGAAATTTATGTAAAAATAATAAAATAACATTTATTGTCATAAGTTTTATGTTTATTCATCATGACAAACATTATCTTCTTCCGAGTTATTTAAATGTAAATCTTGATCTCCTCGTGTTGTCCTTAATGTCCTGTAAAAGTCGTGTTTAATTGGAGGTATGTACTTTAATAAACACATGATGTCTTTTTTTGTTTCTCTTGAAATTGTTCTGCCATTAGGATATAATCTAGGTTGAGTTATATTTTTTAAATTTACTGGCCACCTATTTTTGTTTTTTTATATCAATTACATGAAAGGTATCATCCTCGTCAAAATTATATTTGAACTTTGTTTCTTTGTTTTTATTTCTCAACATTTCTAGACCATTTCCCAGGATTCCTGCTGCGTTTTCTATCAACTTTTCCGTTATTTTGATTATTTTCTATATCTTCGTTATCTGACGATGTATCAGAATCAATACGGCTAACTCTCCTTGAATAAGGATGAAATATCGTTTCACTTTCACTATGTTCTATTTCCATTGACCTTTTTAGTTTTTATACTCTTACAATAATTTTTTTTTATTATTTTAAAAAGTGAGAGTTTTTACAGTTATTAAAGAAAATTTATTTAATGTTTTTGATAACGCAATAATTGTCGCAAACACTTCAACGTAATATTTTTGTGTTTTGACGCACATGCATAAAACTCAAACAATTCTAATTAGAAGTAACGGTTACAGTTACTATGAATTTCTTGTTTTTCAGTGTTACCAAAAAATATCGAAAGAAGAAAAATAATTTAATATTTATTTCAAAGTTTATGTAAAAAAATATTGATAAAAGGTGGACTTATTCACAATATCTTCTGAAATTATTATACAATATATTCAGAAGCTATTAAAAAAAAGGGTTGTCTAACCTAGAAAAAAGTAACCAACGAGTAAATCCTTTAATAACTAAGAAGATTATTATTTATTTCATCAAAATTTCCAAAAATCAGAAAATATCAAAAAATGGACTTCACCGCATTGGCTTCTGAGCGGCTCATATATATCTAGTTAGAAGTTTCTAAATGTTTTTAAACACTTTGCTTAAAATCCTGTCGACAGTTTTCACCGAACCAAAGAAATTTTGCCAAAATATGCTGCATTTTGCCAAAAATGGAAAATGTCGCCAAATGCGCTATTCCTTCAATAATAGCAAGTGTGGTCAGTGATGCGATATTCCGTCGATAGATGAAAGTATGAAATCAATCACGGTTTTCCTGTTTTTCTATTTGCCTATTTCGCTATTTTCTTTAACAAGATTCTTGTTGACTATATTTATGATTAGATACTCTTTCCATTTCAATATTCAAGCTATCATTCTAACTTTGTTGATTCGAAAAGCGTAAACATGCAAATAGTTGTAAGGCTTTGGGACTCGGTCCTTAAAAAGAATTGGGAAATCCACCTCTTAGATCTATCTATATATAGTTTAATTTCTGTGGCATCAGATTCACAATGGAGAGGATCTACTCCTTGCTGTCTTGCATGGATTAATGGATTTTAGCAGCTAAAATAATTGGCGTTAAGTTCTGCTCAAATTGTGCCAAATTTCCTGGTCTTTGGAACTTTACATTAGAAATTATTTTCATATTAAAAAGTATCTTCATAGCTAAAATTGTTGCGGGAATATGGTTATTCAATCCCTGAATATTTGTAAATTGTCCAAAGAAACACTTCCGTACTCTGTTTTCTAAAATTATTTTATCTTGATAATTATTTAAAAACTACTATACTTAGAAATGAAATTTTCAAGTGATATTTTCTTATAGGGGTAAAATAAAAAGCAAGTTATCTTTTTTCTTTTACGATTCGCAACGTGTAGAAAACCACATAAAAAACAGCTATGTAAAAGAAAGTTTTTCATTTTTATTTTTAACAAAGAGAATTAGATGTTTCGTATAAAATATCTTTTATTCATGTGTTTTCTTCCTTCAATTTATTTATCTACAAAGCCTGATATGTATTCAGCGAAAGTAGCAAGCGTTCAAATTTTCTTTACTTTCCGAATTTAACTACTGTTTTAGAAAAGCTAACCATCATTGGTTCAATAGCAGTTCCACTGAAAATACAATCCTTGAAGTTTAGTTAAAAATGGAAACGTGAAAAGGTTTTTTATTAATTAATCATCAATAAAAAGCTAGAAACTGTTGTTTTTTTAAAAAAAAAAAAAGTCCCCGAAAGTGTAATACAAATATTCTCAGTCACTGATCATAGGACTTCTATTGCAACGAATTCTCTTCGTTTTTAATAACACACATATTGAAGCAATAATTATCATCCAAATACTTTAACTAGTTTGTTTTGGTTTAAAATAATTTATATCAAAATTCATTAATCGTGTGTAGTGTTTACTTAATCACGTCCTTAACCAAATACAGTTAAGAATCATTTTTATCTTAATAACTCCAAACAAAAGACATGCATTAACTGGATCCAATTCAAGTTGACTTCTAGTAACGGTATTCAAGTTCGATATATGCGCTTAGGATATCTCGCCTGGTAGTTGTTTTCTCAACCATTCCAGGAGGGGTTGCAATTAATCTCATTAGTTCCTCTCTTTCCTCTATCTCTTTATGTGTCTGCGGTAGCCTAAAGACTATGGTCGTGAACTCGTGGCCAGCATTGTTTCCTTCGTGAGTTCGAGTCCTGATGCCATTAAAGACTAACCGAGTAATGGGGATGTTGCACGTTAAATCTGACGAAGCTCCAAGTCTTCCTGTTCATGTGATATGGATGTTTGAAGAAGGGAGTGACAACACAGTTGTCATCTTAGTCACTTGATTGAGGTTCAAAATTATGAGGTCCATTGCCAATAATCCGCGTTTTGCTTTACAGTGCGATGTTAATGTATAACCTATCTATCACTTAATCCCATTCACCGCACTTCTCATATAGAAATGCTAATTTACTAAAGTCACAATTCCTTCGCAAAGCGAGGTTCTCAGATCATATATTGCAGTAAAGTACTACTCATTAAAAAGAAATCCGCATAAGAGCTTGCTACAATATGAGAAACGCTTTGTTGCTAAGTGATTATTTTAATAACAGAAATGAAGAGCTCATCGAATGAAACATATTTTTCTACCTGGTCCAAGAAAAAAAAACTGTCAAAGTACAAAAACATATGGGGCAGTCACTTTAACCGTATCAGTGTAATTTATTGAGATATTTTCTGCAAAATAAATTTGTAAATAGCTACAAGAAAAATAGAAAGTAGAGGGTTTTTAAAATTGTGTTCTAATTTTTAGTCTAATTTTTAAGAATCTCAAAACAACGATATTAGGAAAGAATTTAATTTGAATGATAGCAACGAACTATTATAATTCCAAAATCAATTTAAATTTCTTCGCTTTGAGTGAGGAATAAAGTTACAATAATTCTTAATTGTGCTAATTTTTTTATAAAAAAAATGGAAGATAATATCTTTACGCTTACGTTTATTTTAAAAGGGAGAAACATCTTTAGCAGTATTCCGAATACTTGATTTTTAGCTCTTAAATCAAGTAATATATATTAGAAATGTAATAAGAAAACTAAAAATTTTAAGCAAATTTATAACAAAAAAAATTGGTAGAAGGTTAGTAAAAAAAAAAAAGGTTCTATACAAAGTTTCGCAAAGAACAGATTTAGCCACCCTAGATGCTCTTTTTTTTATAATTATTATTAAATTACTTTATTAAGTATAAGAAATAGAGTAAACAATGATATATTGAGAAATGAACAATAGTAATTTTTTTCAATATTAAAATTATAATGAAACGATAAATTATTAAATTGAATATATTTAAGCTAAATGTAATTAAAACTAAAGGAAGCAATAAATTATTAATTTGAATATTATATCAGCTACATGTAACGAAAATTAAAGATACAGTCAATTATTAAGTTGAATATTTAATTAGGTACATGCAATTAAAATTAAAGCAAACGATGAATTATTATTTTGAATATATTTAAAACTAAAGCAAACGTTTAAAATTGAAAATTAATCTGGTATGCCAAATGTGATCCACCTAAAACAATAGCCCCTTGGGCGGCTAATAATATTAAATCAATATTAAAATCATTCAACCCCAAAACATTCCAAGAAGGAAGCCGAACTAAAAAGACGTAGTTTGAAATTCTAGAAGCAAAAAAAGGCCGCCTCACAGATTAAAATTCCGAATAATGTTATTTATTTTCAGTCATATCTTGATTCCAGTTTACATATGATTAAGGTAAAACATAAATCGATTAGTAAATAAAATACTTAATTTTTGTATTTATTTTACTTCAATCCAATAAAAAAAGGGGGGAAATTTGTTACGACATATTTTTGAAAATTGGTTTCATCAGTGGTGAAAGCAGGTATCAGACATATATTATGTATATTTTATTTCAATCCAATGAAAAGAAGTCAGGAGAAATTTATTATGATGTATTTTTGAAAATGAAGTTCGTTACTGGTGAAAACAGACGTCAGAAATGTACATAAAAACAAGATAATTTTTTAAAAGTGGTGTACGACATTTATAGGGTATAAAAAACAATAGCCCCTAAGGTGGCTGAAAACTTTGATATTTACGCGAAACACCGGCCTTGGCGTAAATTAAAATAAAATGTAGTAAAATTCTTTTAATCATAAGTCTAAATTATTGATTGTGCGTGCTCTTAATAATATGCATTTATTTTCTAAAAATTACGAGGATTTAAAAAAAGGAACTCTCATTTTTGAAAATAAATAATTTCGGACCAAAAGATATGATAAAAAAAATATGTATAGGTTAGAAATGATGTTCGATAAAAGTTTACATTCACATTAGAAACAGAAATAAATTCTAAATAATAAAATGTCAGTTGCATTCTCTTATAAGATCTATAATTAAATAAAATATAATACACAATCTAGAAAAACTATACATACAATAACTATAACTCCATACATTCTAAACTGTGCAAATATTAATACTATATAGAGTAGTTTCTTCGTTATGTATTTTAAGAAAGATGAGGAGAGATAGTAAGTAAATATATATGTATTTCAAAAATTTTGAGGTCCACAAAATTGTTTTTTTTAATTCAAGTTAATTTCGAATATTTCTTGAGATTCTAATTTTATGCAAATTATACATAAAATATAATGTTCAAGAATTAGTGCTTGATATTGGTTTTATTTCAATTTATAAAGATTTTTCTGGGAATTTCTAGTTTAAAATAACAACTTTTTTATCCGCAATTCCAATGTTTTGCTACCGATTGTTATTCATATGTACCAAAAATCATTACAACCAAGGCTTTCCATGTTAAAACAATTTATTTTTAATATTTATATTTGGCAATGAAATTTATGTTTGCTTAGAAAGTCAAGTGAATTCAACATTCGTGTAGAATAATTCTTCATTTTCCTGCATGTTCCCCTAGTGCTTATTTGGTAGATAAAAGATTTGTTTCCCAGTAACTGTTTTCTTATTCATTTAATTTATGTTCGAGCAAATCCCACGACAGCTATTCGCTCTTATTTTAAAGATCCAATATCTCCCAACTTCTGAAGCCTTCATACAAATTTAAGAAATAAATGCGGGGATACATCATCTTCAAATGACTATTATAACATCGAGTTATTTATAGCATGGAACACAAATCTTTATCTTAGGCAGCACGTTTTCTGGGCATGTACGACGAAGAAGCATTCGTTTAAATTGCCCTCTGGGTTCCAATTGTGTTATTCTGAATTAATTACGGGGGAAGCGTTCTCTTCTCTCTCTCTCTCTCTCTCTGTCTCTCTTTTGGTTCTTGCATTTCCCAAAGCGTGCTTGCTCTTCGAAACTGTACTCTTTCAGATTCACAAAAAATATATCCGTTTCTCTGAACAAAAGGGAAGAGTCTTTTCATCTAATGATATATATACAGAAATAGAAAGATCTAGAATTTCAAATTTGATGCTGCTTTGATATGCCTTTTATTGTTTGCGATTGACAGAATTAAAAGATTATAAGATAAAATCGGATAAATCTCCAGAAAGGTCCTTTTTTTTTTCCTCGTACATAGTGATAGGAGTAAATTTATTAATAGACTTTCAATATTCTCTTACTACTTAGATGAATTCAATGCGTCTATTTTCTTTACTTCTGAGAATTATAATTAGCTATCGAATTATATAATTAGCTTCAATATGATATCTCAATTTTGTTCCAAACTGCTCTAAGTAGAGAAGTATTTTTTAAGGTGGATTTTCTTTTGCTTTATTGTTAAAAGCATCACTGTAAGTGAAAATTCACGAAAAGCTAACTCAGTAAAAATATTTTCTTTTGTTACTTTGCCACTGTCCATTGTCTTTATTTACTTGACTTTCTGACGCATTTGAGGTATAAAATCTTTTTCTTAATAACCAATCATTTTATTATGCATGACTAAGAGACCAACACCTATGATTTGCTCACAAAAGTTAGTATTTATTCAGAATACCGTAAGGAAATCATAAATTCAGTTTTTCCTTAAATCAGTTTCATTGATTTCTCCCCGAAAGAAAAAAAAATATTTTCTTCATCAACGATATAAAGTTAATATTAAAGTTCTAATAAATGTAACAGATAGCAGTAATGACATTCTTAGAACATTGATTCTTCCCGGCACATCGTACGAGAGTCTTTTTCTAACATGTTAAAGCCCGACTCTATATAGCTAACCTTTTAGTTGTATTTCTCTGGATGATCTCCATGACTTTTCTCTTTCTTGACCGACAAAGTCGTCAGACCTTACCCCAGCTGAAGACGTACGGTATATTGTAGCTCGTTATACTCTGACTCTTAAAAATTTCGAAAATCTGGAATAAAACCGAAGAATACCTGTTGAACTCTATTGCAAGACGAGATTAAAACTCTTTATCATTCTCTAACTAGCCACATGCAAATGCAGCAGCCTCCTCTCTGTGAGAAAAATGCCTAATACCAATCAAGTAATTCTTTTCTGGAGCAGTTGTTTAAAGCACATGTCTGTGGGTTTTTAGATATGTAGTTCAAACAGAACAAAATTTTACTATCAGTAGCTTCGCCGAAATGGAAATATAGAATTCGAACAATAAATTGCAGTATATTTTAGTCTTGCACTACTGGCTGAATATACCACTCAACTCAAAATTGCCTCAGAATCTAAATAAATACCACATTCCTCAGAAAATCCCAATTAGTTATATAAATGGCTATGGCGCAGGCGTAAAGGAAACCGACATCTCATCTAGACTGTCGATAAGGTCAGAGGAAATATTCCACATGACACTCAACACAGCACGGGATGTATATTACTGGACGTCGGTAATACAAATTCCTGTAACTCCAACCTCATGACGTACTGTAACTCGGTCACAGATGGCTGAATGCAGATGGCAGAACACCAGCATGAGAGAGTTACTGTGATACTAACCAATGTTATTTTGATGTTTCCTTCGCTACTAATTTATATTGTTTTGAATAAACACGTTTTTATGGAAACAGCTTGTCATATTTTTCTACATATATCATTTACATTGTGTGATGGTTAAAGAAGTAACTCTCTTTGAGTTATCAAATGGTTTTCATAAAGCCTATTCAGACATGTTCTTGCACCATTAAATCCAACTGTCACTTACTCACTCGCACATTGTCTGAAATATCGTTCGAAAAGTATGTCAAAGCAGTAATCGTCCCTGATTTCTTAGTTTTTTAGTTTAGTTTAGTTTTATTAACGTCGCACTAGAAGCAACACGAGGGCTATTGGCGACGGACCTCATATTTTTTAACCACGCCAATGGGAGGACTTTGGGCCCCGACAGATTTAACGTGCATAAGCCCCGGCTACACGGTGGGTCTGTAGCGATCAAGAATCGAACCCACGACTGAACGAAAACCGCCAGTCACGAATCCGAAGCCATGACCCCTTGGCTACCGCGGCCCAATTGTCCCTGATAATCATCCTCAGAGAAAAGTGAGGCTGCTCACTATCCAGTAGTAAGTGGCGCTGAAGAACTGCCTTGGTAGAGAATTTTTTTCTGATTAAGCTATCTAAGACGAATGTCTGCGGGCAAGCAAATAACGATATAAGCAGATCAAAATTGCCTCATTACAACGAACAACCTCCAGCGGTGATTAAGCTAAGTTCTTACTAATTAACATTAAAGAGAAAACTATTAACTCTTAATGAGTTCTATAACCCTGAAATAGTGACCTCGGACCTTGAGATAGTAATATAATATATTATATCCAGTGGTCATAGTTGTGAGCTCAATGTTAGCGTTTTCTTCAAGTCTTATGTTGGAGTCCTGACGCGGATAAATAGCAGCCGTGTAACGGGTCTGATGTATGTAAAATCCGACGTGATTATAAGTCCTCCCAATGGTGTGGTGTGGAAGAATGAAGGAGTGATTTCCAGCTCATCAGGTATTATCCTCATCACTTGACCAAGGCTGAAACTTACAAAATTACAAAACCCGCGAGTGGCTTCTAAGGGTGACGTTTACTAACTATCAATCGTTCAACGTGACCTTGAGATAGTGATATATATTATTTCCACACATGCAAATTCAATACAAATGTAATGTTTTAATCTTTAAATCAATTTTTCTGTACCTAATGTTAATATGTAAGGAATAAGAACATAAGTAAGGACTTTTCTATATTAAACTTTCAAATTCATGCATGGAAAAATACTTAACAACTATAATACCTTTTTCTCCCAGGAAACATTATAATGAACTAATCAAAACTAAATAGGTAATTTCATCTCATAAAAAATTTGATTCCTCTCTCACATAATTACTGATTACTTGATTAACATTTTTCCTCTTTCTCACTACATCTGCTTACTCATACTTAAACTTTCAGACATATGAAGCATACTTTTAATTGCGGGAGAAAATTATCTTTTATTTTTCTCTTTAATTAAGAGAAAAATTGTTACTCGAGAGATTCATGTGTAGGGTAGAATCATAATTATTCAGAAACTTTTTATCTGTTTTGCTGATGCTTTCGATTATAATAAATAAATCAATAATCGATTCCCTTCAGGTTAGAAATTCACAGCAAAAATATTTTCATAACAGCGTGAAATTAGAATAATTAGAAACTACTTGACATGTTACGAAAATTTAATTACATTTTTTTTTCTATTTCAACGAAATGGTATTAAGTTATAATCAACTCTTGAAAATGTTGCAATAATTTGACTAGTGGTCTTTTCTCCTTTAGGTATACGTCATTATGCGTTACCTTATTGAAGTCATTTTAATTGGTTAATTATATCATACACTCCGCCAAACATTTCGCCAAATTTGCCAAATTTTTCGAACGATTATTAATGAAAAGACGATTCTTTCTTTTTTTCACTTCTCTTTACAGAAAGCACAATTTCAAATGGAGTTACTCTGTTAACCCGTTTAAGTTACTCGATTTATGTTTGAAACCCATTTTAAAGAAGTAAAAAAACTTTAAATAATTAACTGTATTTGTGATTATTGTCAATATTATGGTTAAAATAAACGAATAAATGTTTTCTAAAAGCATCAACTCAAAAAATATAAATAAAGATAATTTTTTTTAAGTTGAAATATTGAAAAATTAACATATATTCAAAATTTTCATCAAAAAAAAAATATATCGCGTAATATAGTAAGACAGTTATTAACCAATATTTGCACAATCTATTCATAGAATGCAAAAAAATTAATTTATAGAGTTTTTCCGTCTCTCGGGGCCACGGTAGCCTAGTGGTCATGGTCACTGACTCGCTGTCGGTGGTTTAGTCGAATCGTGGGTTCGAGCCTTGATGCCACTTAAGACCAGTCGTATAACCGAGGATAAGCGTTAAATCTTTCGAGACTTACAAAGTCTACCCAATGGTGTGGTGCGGAAGTTAGTGAGAGGGAGGTGTTAGCTCAATTTTCATCCTCGTCACTTGAACGTGGTACAAAATCACGAGATAACCATCGTGTTTCTTCTAGTCCGACGTTAATAAAACCAATCAATTAGTCTTTCCGTTGCTGAGTAAAACAATATTCAGGGAATATTATCTTTTATTTTACTCCCCACATCCAAACAAGCTTGGCATGAATGTTATTTTCTCAATCACCCATTCGATTTAATGTAAAATGTGGAACTCCAACACGGATCGGTTGACAACCACAGAATTACATTTTTCCCTTATTTCTGATAATGCTTAGATAATGTTATCAGAACTTGCAGTATTCGGTAACAATTTTTGCTGGTATAACAGCCAAGACTATGTGTATGGAATTAGCGCTTATCTTTTATTTATACGCCAGTTGCTTACCTAAAAACTCTTTATGTATTCAGTGACTGTACCACAACAAGAGTTTTCTTTCATTTCTTTCCGAATTCAACCACAGAATCCTGAAATCCAACACTGGAGGAATCATTAAGTAATTCCTATAAAGAAAATAACTTTCTTTTTTTAAAAAAAGTTTTGTTCTGAATAGAAACGTGAGAGAAGATTTAATTTGTCAGATAGTAAAGTGTAGAAATACTCACTTTTAAGTTAAGAGTTCTCTTCTTACGTATAACACTTAGTATACATTTCAGAATGATGAATTAATATGTGACGACAAATGAAAGTACAAAAAGAAAATTTTATTTAAACGGCGTAAGATAAAGTAAATGTTTTGCTCTTAGAAAAAAGTTGTACGAGTATCGTTCAAAAAACAACTTACATGAAGCATTTTAAAAAACAATTTTAATTTTCACTATTGTTTTCGGTGTTACATTACAATTTTTTCAACGTAATAAATAACAAGTAAAATTCTGTGGAAAGTTATTCACTTTGTATTATGTTATTATTTTTTTATTAATATATTATTAGTAAATAAATAATGATATATTATTAATTACTAAATAATTAAGAATTAATAATATATTATTAGTATAAAATAAATTATTAATTCTTATAATTAATAGTTAATAAGATTAATTTAAGTTGTATATGTTTAAGAAACTTATTTTCAGTTATATATGTAAAAAAACTTATTTTCAGTTATATATATAAGAAAATTATTTTAAGTTTACTACTTATACAACTCATCAAAATAAATAAAAAGCAGATATTAAAATACTTAGGACTTATTCTAATGTTTAGCTACGTTTCACATAATTCACGTTTTAACCTTTACAGGGACACCGTTTGCAAAACGCAAACTCATTTTCCCGCGTTTGCAAAGGGCAAACTATGCCCGTTCGTGTTTAAACAGCGCAACACCACCACCCCTCTCCTAACAGGAGACTGTTAATTTTTTTTAATTGTATTTTTCATCTGCATGGTTCATATACCTCCCTTGCCAGTATATCTTTTTTAAAATATTTAATTATAACATTGTGCCCCTTAAAGGGTTAATACTACATGTGTATATACTTACAATACTTCATTTACAGATTTAGAGTTAAACATATCGAATTTATACATAAAAAGTATCAACAATATTTTTATACAATAAATATTGAAAATCGTTGTTTAATGATTAAACGTTAGGATAATACAAAAGTCAAGGAAAAAAAACTCTTTTGGCACATTATTAATTGTAGTTTTCTATGAGTATTTATGTGAAGTAATTTTTAATATTATTTCTAAATGAAGCAAATTTTAATTTTTTTGTGATAAATCAAAGAAATCAATTGCATTCGCATATGTACTTTTCAATTAGTATCTTATGTTCGACTTATAATAACCTCTGTTGAAACTATGACGTCATACATAAATTTATCGCCGTATACACATGTCTTATAATTAACATGACGTATTTTTCCTACGGGGCTCCCTCCGGTAATTGAAAGGCTAAACATGGAATTAAATAAGTAGTTGGAATTCTGCCAGAACGGAAAGCAGTTAAAATTGAAATTACGTCGTGTAAGGTTTAAGAAGTTAAAAATTAACTATGATTTCAACATAAATATATCTAGTGTGTATTAAAATGTATGCTGTATACATTTTAGGCTCTTTACTTTTATTATTGGAATTTCTTTTAATCTAATGAACAACGAACATTGTGCTCACTTAGTGGAATTTTTTTCCTTTTGTGGATTTATCTACTATTTCCCCGCCGGGGCAGGTTGCCTTTATTTTACGGCCCAATAACTCGCGTCTTGGGATATTTTAATGAACATTTATGCAAATGAATCGGAGAATTCCACACAAGAACGTGATTTAAAATGTCGCGATTATTATTTGTCATGTTCGGAAGCACGTCTTCTCGTATTCCAAATGAAAAGAGAACTCGTGCGTTTTGTCCCCCAGTGCTTCCATCAGTTAAATTACGTGACATTTCTTTTTAGGTGATTAAATGCATTTATTCTATTCGAAGCTGGTCTTGAATAACTCCTCAACAAATCGAAAGAGTAATTTTGACGTTGAGGTTCAAATTTAAGGGAAGAAGTCGATTCTCAAAATTGAAAGGGTGAGGTGGTAAAGGAGCCTTTTAGCGAACATTCTTAATTTCATTAGGACAATGTGTTTGGACCGATGAGTCGAATCGAAACAGTATTTTCGAAAATCGGTCATCCCTCAACCTTGTTAATTAGAGAAGTGTCTTCAAAGAACGAGAAAATGGAAATTCTTTCGGACATATATAAAGTTGGTAAGCTCTTCGGTCTGTGAGTGGCGTTTTAATTCTGTGCAATCCGGTTTTCAGTATTAACAATGAATTTAACTTTAAAATTATCTTCGAAAAGAAAATTTTCTTTTTTCTTAAATTAAAAGTTTGTTATATAACATATATGGTGTTTAATTTTCTTTTTATTTAATCGTGAATTATAAGTATCAGGGAATCATTCTTTCATAACCGAATTTATTATCATTTATAAATTAATTTTAAAAAATTTCAATCAGTTTATTAATACTATTGTTCTTCTTCTCATGGTCTATCTCCAAGCCCATATGCTTTATTAATACACTTAAATTTTGAGTTCAGCAAATTAAATTATTTATTTTGAATGTTACTAGAATTGTTTTATTTTAGATTTTAGTTTCTCACTAGCAGGAGAAGTAAGGAAACTTGCAATCTACTTAATAGTATTTATTAGTTCTAATTGGTTCTGTTCGGCTTTTAATATGTTATTTAGAAATATATATATGAGAGGCTGAATTATATTTTTCCCTTCTTTCATTAGAAACGTCATTCCGAGGTATATTTCAAGGATATGTTTAGGGACATTATATCAAAACAATTTTATAAACTAAAATAATATTTGAAACAACTATTCATGAAATGCATGTCAACATTTACCAACGTTTGTTCCTTTTCATGAAATAAACTTGTTTAATAATTTTTATTCCAAAGCATCTGTCATATTATTGAGAAGTCACTGGTTGAGAAAAAGTCACATTTACGGAAACAATTTGATAGTAAACAATAATATAAAAAATTATATGATATTAGAAGTAGAGTTTATTTATCTATTATTAGCGACAGAATTTATTTATCTATTTTTAGCACCAAAATTTGTTGTCTATTATTAGCAGCAGAGTTTATACATTGTTAGTAGAACGAAATTTGGCTGTTAAAAACAACAGAATTTGTTTATTTTAGCAACAGAATTTACTTGAATATTTTTAGCAATAGAATTTGATTGTTATTAGCAACAAATCTTATTTAACTATTTTTTGCAACAGAATTAGTTTACTTATTTTTAACAACAGAATTTTTTTGCCTATTATTTGTGACAAAACTTATTTATCTATTTTGGCAACGCAATTAATTAAAACAGGATTATTTTTCTTATTATTTAAAATCCTTTTTGTGTTAAAGGACTTAGTATTTTTGAATGGCTTTTGTTTTGTAATTTTTCGCATTCAGAATGCTCTTTCCGAAATTCAAACTTTTATTGAATACTACAACATTTCAAAAGTGATTTTTTTGGATTGTATTATAAGAAATATTACACATATGAGTGTTTGCTTATTTTATCAATTTATCAAAAAATTCATAAGGGAAACTAATTTTGGATTTTTATTATTTTTTCAGAAAATTTCTGATTCTTTTCCTGTTTTACAGTTGAATATGAAATTGAAAGGTTTTCCTGATTCAGAAGTAGATAAGGAAAATGCGAAGTAGTGAAGGCACTTCCCGAAAATGATTTCCTGGAGTGTTTTGAATAGCTATTAGTGTATATATAAATGCAGAAATGAACAAATATGTAAATGCAGAAGGAAGTACTTTGAAAAAAAAAATTTTATAATGCTATAAATAATTTTAATAAATTTCTATTAATCAACTCCTTGAACTTCTTGATTCAAGTAGTAGTTAAAATATTCTTGCTTCAAAAGTAACTAAAAAGATGTTCCAGTAGAAAACTTTGATATTTTAGGAGATGAGATGTATGAAAAAAGTCCTGATAAGATTGTTAAATACATTTCATTATAGTTTACACACAAAATGGGTATCAAGAAATATAATTCATTCGATCACTGATAACTTTTCTTATATATAATGTAACCAAAAAGAAATATTCCACTTACTTATGAACTATTCCTTAAAGGGTCACTTCTACACCTAAGAATCAATTCACAGCAATTGTTGATTTCTTTCACATAATGATTGCCTGGAGCTCCTCGAGTTGAATGAATCTTATATGTTAGCGAGCTTCTATTAATTTCAAGATTTTTGTTTTTGAATGAGATTAACTTTAATAAGAGATAATAAGATATTGCAAGAACAATTTACAAATAAAAATTGCAGTTTTCTCGTGAAAAGTGGTCTCATGGTTAACAGATCTTGAGTCGAGAAGAACATTTTTTACTTTAAAATTTTAAGAACAATACTTGTAAAATGATATTTTAAAATGCTTTATAAGGTAATTAGATTATTCTTACTGTGATTGTGATCTCTAATTAATGTAACACTGCCTGGTAACGCAACATGAGGACTATTGACAGAATGCCCAAGGTGGCCGAGATAACCCAAAGAGACAAACCGAAGCTACAAACCGGTCCCCCGGGAGACAATCACCCCTGCACTCAGAATTTATTAACAAAAATCAATTTTTTTACAACAATAAAGGGTAAGATTTAAAAAAAAAGTCCATGTCGGAACAAGGAGCATAAGATATATAATTTCGAAATTCAAAAGTAAATAAAAACTTACAATGTGTTTATAGAATTTGATGTCAAAATTCTTACATTTCCTCTTTTTCTTTTTCTTTCATTCTATCTTTCAATGCATATCGATTAGTATTCTATTGACGTCACGAATTCCTGCAACAGCGGATGTTGGCACTATGACTTTCGCCCGCAGTTGGTCTGCCAGTCCCGGCCGGCCGCAGTGTTGGTACAAGATATGCATATAAAAAGAAAAATTAAATATTCAGAATTTAAATCAAAAGTTGAAACAATAATGAAATTAGTTGAATAATTTTACGAGCCGTAAGAATACAGGATTTAAGCTTGAAATGCAAACTATAGGGATCTCACATACGGATCACAGCCAAATAGGTTTTGTTTCAACAACAAGACAATTTAAACAAACACTTTTAGTAAAATGGCAAGAGAAAACGTAGTGGTCAGTATCCTCAACAGAGCCACAGAAACATAAATTTGTATTTTTTCAAATTAAAACGATTTAAATAATAAAACGAAGGGATTATGACCAGTTAAGGAGCTAATAATAAAACCTGAATGGAATAAAAATTCAAATTTGTTCTTGGAATATAAGACTGAACCCGAATACGGTATTGCTAATTCACCACCAGAACTCCCAATCAGAAAGAAAGAGAAACTTATTTCTTAAAATCTTAACTATATGAGACAGAGGGAGAGAGACATTCGTTCCCTCATCATCAGTTACAGCACGGTTTGCAATGAATCTGAAATATCGTTGTAATAATCTCCGACGTGGGTCCGAACCCAGTATAAGTAGTAAAAATCAAAATAAGTGCTAATTTTTCTTTAATTATACTAATGAAGGCCGATTTATTTTAGCAGAAACAATACTGATGATAAACTGGTGATATAAATAGAAATTTTGAAGTTTTGAGAGATGGTCCACAGTACAGCAAATGCGATTGCCAAAATCTCATCCTGGAAAACTGAAGGACTATTGGCAACGGACCTCGAAATTTTCAGTTTTGATCAAGTGATGAAGATGATACATGATCTAGAACCTCCCTCTCCAAACCTCCGCACCACGACTACAGGGAAACTTGGTACCCTGACAGATTAAACGTGATTTCTCTCCTCTACACGGCATGTCTTAAGTGTCCTCAGGACGCCCTTGGCGTGCCAAATATTTGTTGCTATCACTTAATAATAGATCTATCTAATAATAGATATATTATTGCTAATAGATCTTCGCCTTCTTTGGAGCATATTCATTGGAAGAAACTAATTACTTCGAGTATAACTTTGCTTCTAGTGTATAATAATAAATCCAGGTCTCTTTGAAGGTGACAACTCGAAGCAGCAGCTTACAGCGGCTCTCTTCAACAACAACGCCAGAAGTTAAAATGCCTTAATAACTAGCAATAGAAGCACGTTTTCTTTTTGATCTATTTGGTAAAACGGCTCAGCAAAAAAGCTACCGGTCAGCATTTCTTCGGACCCACTGGTCCAGGGGTTGATACACCAGCGTCCCTACATGGATAAACCACTCTCTCCTAATCCACAGGGGTAAAAACCACCAACCGTCAATGTAGTGACCTAGAACACTAGATGGGATCACAATATAAAAGTAATGGTTGCATGTGCACTCGGCACAAAACACTTACATCTGCGTGTCTAACTAAAACAACTAGAGATATTCTGGTTAAGGCGCACGTGTCGACGAGACCTGTCACTTGACTAGAGACAGCCGATAACATCAAATGGAAACTGTTTTGCACCAAATTCTATTCAACATGGAGGGGAGGCATATCAATTGCAGTAATAGGGGGAAAAGCTACCTTCTCTACAAATATCACTCAAAATATTTCTCATTATATCATCGCGATGATACTGGAGAGGGAGTTGGCAGCGGCTCTCATCAACATCAGCGCCAGAAGCTAAAAGGCATTAATTTCTTGCCCGAGGGAAACATCTCTGTTAGTCTAGTTGGTAAAAGCACAACTAAAAGCGATCGATCAACATTTCTTGGAACCCACTGGTCCAGTGTTAGATATACCACCAGCTCTCCAAGATCAAACAACACTTTTACCCTCCATGGGGTGAAAACCCGTTACATATGAAAGCTATCGAATTTTCATTTTTGGCAGCAAATAGTTACTAAATCAAAACTAACCTAGGAGTTAATGTCATATTTCTGTTGCGACGCCGTTTAACAGATGACAGCTTACATTGGCAACCCTATCTATTATCAAAAAGGAACATCTTTTTGAGTTCCCCCCTTAAATCATTACTTGGTAATTTTTCGTAATTATTATTATGTAAATCATAGCTTTTTTGTTTCAATTTGCTTTTTTTGATCTACATTTTATTCAAAATTAATCTTTATTTAGGATAATTTTATCTTACTAATTTATAAATAAAAATAATTTAAAATTTGATTCTTAATAAAAAGTTTTCTTATAACCTTCGTCTTAACAACATCTCGTTACTTTCTAATTTATTGTCAGTACTTAATTTGAACCTTAGAGCAATCGTGAGTCATTCTTTCAAGTAGTTAGTCTAAGCGCACAGCATAGGGATTGGTCATACTGCTTTCTTATTACTACTTTGCAAGATAATCATAATAACTGTAGTCTATTGAATTATGTAAAGTGAATTGAGTAGTTTTAGATAATGATGCTTTTTATGAGAATATTTTTTTTTCTTTTGCATTAGGATTCAGTGCCACAAATTCGTACAACCAACATTTAATTCTTTTAACTTTCATGGATGAGCCCACCTCTTATACATTATTCACCGGAATGCTTTTGCTACATTTGGGGACATTTTAATACAAAAAACTGCATCTCATACAGACAGCCAAGACAAATCATGCTTATTATTTTTATTTTTTGCGATCAGGTAGATGAACACAAAACATGAGTTTTCATATTTCGTGTATAACGTATTATTCTGGTTTGCTTCATTAGTTGAAAAATGACAAAGATCGGTACAGACAAATTTCCAGTTTCTATGATATGGTGAAAACAAAAGAATCACGTAGAGGATTGTTATTTTTGTCTTACTAAAATCGTAGGAATTTCAGTAACACAAAACGTAGTATACAATACTCTAATGTTCCACCTACAACTCGCCCATTGCCACAAAACCCTAAATTACATGTGCTTTCTCCACACTTTCGATTAGAACATTACCATTGGAAGAAGAAATACGAAAAGAATCCAAACCACCAACATCAATTTATTCACTTTTCAGACATAAACATGAGACAACACTGCACTTAATTCAATAAAGAGAATTAAAGGACTTCATTAGAGATTTGAATCATACCAAACAACAATCAGAAATTTAAAAAACTAGACTGCAACAGGGCAGTTTACTGGCTTCAACCACTAGAATTTCACTGTACGGAAAGAGAAATAAGAAGTTTTCAGGATATTTTCAATGCAAATTTCCATGTACGTGAGGATAAACTTTGATGATTTTATGACTGAAGATTTTGAGCATAGCCCTCAAGAATGGAGACTGTTTATAGACTCTTCTAACATAAATTTTAAGAGAGTGTTACTACACAGCACGGCAATATTAAACCGTCAACATAGGTGGCACATTCAGTGGTGAAAATGAAAGAAACTCAAGAGGGAATGTCTATGTTAGTAAAAGAAATACAGTACGCAAAGTACAACTGATAATTGTGTGAAGAGTAAATTTACAACATATTGTTTCCTGAGTGTATGGGATATTACAACAATTGTGAAACACTGTACTCTTAAAGACACACCTCCTATAGAGAATTACGTTTCGAGGGAACATAATGTTAATTACAACCCTCTGATTAATCGAAAACAGGTATTTCTTTTATTTTTTCATATAAAACTGAATCTTTTTTAGTATTTTGTGAAATATATTGACAAACATGGAGAAGATTTTAAGTATATCAAGAGT
Source organism: Nephila pilipes (assembly GCA_019974015.1). NCBI lineage: Eukaryota > Metazoa > Arthropoda > Arachnida > Araneae > Nephilidae > Nephila > Nephila pilipes. Next base: position 20,504 of record BMAW01125910.1, read on the forward strand.
CACACATTTCACTGGATGTGAGTGATGCTAAACTAAGAGGAAGGAATATTCATTGCCCACAGATTTGGAAACTTTTGAAAGAGGAAAATTCCAAGGAAAGTTAACAATTCTATAGATGGCTAACTGTTTGGCATTTGCTTCAGTGACTTATGGTTTTCTGAACAATTTCAAAGTCAAAAATGTATAAAATTAGCATGCAAATTCCTACATGGTTACGAAAAAGTGGAATATCGGATATCACTCAAAATACACTTCTGGGCTTCTCATTTAGACTTTTCTTCCGAATCCCTGCGAACCATAAATGATGAGCAAAGATAAATATTCCACCAGGATATTTACGCAAAGGACCATAGATACCAAGGGAGATGGAATCCCAGTATGATGAGAGAGTTTTGTTTATTTCTTCTAAGAAAGGATAAAACACCGCGTAAAAGGAGAAAGCAAAAATGTTATATGTAGAAAAGTTGACTTTCTTATCATTTAACTTCACCACCACTCATTCATGTAGAAATGTCTTCAAACATTCCTTGATGTGCTTTTATTAGTCACAAATAAATATTTTTAACAGCATTTTCATTGTTATACTATCAAATTTAATAGACAATTTTATCCCATTCTAAAATTGCATGATTGCAAATTACACATGAACAATTTTTTTTTTCTTGTAGTGAAATTCAAATGCATATATTTTTCGTACAATTTCATCACTTTTTGTAATCAAGTTTTGATTTTTTTAATACATCATTGCATTTTATAAGAAACTTTTAAAAAAGAAACATATTTCATTTCATTTATTTAATGCCCTTTTTTTTTTGGAAAAAAGCTGATATTAATGACTCAAGATTGGTCACTGTCACCAAAAAGTGTGGGGTGTTACAATAATTAATAAACAACACAATGAGTTAATAAACAATAATCAATAAAACCCTTAAGCAGATCTTTTTAAGTAATTAGGTCCCGGAACTGTGATAATAGTAATACATTTAAAGTAAATAGCTGTAAAAAAATTTGTGAAAACTAAAAACTTAATTTTCAAAATTTATTTGTTAAACATAAACTTATTGTTAAATATTTCCCCAAATGTTTTTAATGCTATTTAAAAATTGTTAATAGTTGAAATCTCAAGCACAGTTTGTAAGATGTCCAAATTCTTATTTACCAAAAAAAAAATCTTTACTTACAGAAAGTATAATAAAATGAAATTCTTTGAAAAAATTGGGTTTTTTTATGAAAATACTCAGAAAACTAGCGAAACTATTTATTAATACAGGAAAGCGTTTTTGTGGAACAAAACCCTAATCAACTACTTCTAAATATATGGAAATAATTCCTTTTTTCTCAAATGAGCTTCTTGCAAAAGAACTTGCATTTTTGAGGAAAATGTTTTAAAACGCAAAGCTTCGTTCCATTCCCAACGTTATCTGGAATCCGCTTCCAATGCATAATTCCAAGATAAAGCTCCGTTTCACTCTAATTACCCGGTTTATAAAGACTATTCCCAAGCGACCGATTCGGTTTTATTTTAAACTCCCGTCTTGGGATAAATTAATAATGGTTTATTCAACAAATACTCAGATTGATTTAAGATTAACCTCGTGTGATTTGTAACGCAAAATACAAATAACCCTTATCTTTAAAGGCACATTTTCGGCGTTTTATTATCAAAAGAGAAACTTGTTCAAACTGCCCAAAATCCTCTCCTTTGCATGATATCATGCAAGGGGGGAAGGGGGCTGAAATAATCAGTAGCATTTCTCTCCTTAAACCCATTTTTCAATTATTCATAAATACTTCATAACTTCAGCGGTACAACTTAGTTATGAATAGTATAATTTTGAGCGAATGCAAAGCCTTTTTTGGCAAAACTGTCTTTAACACTTAACATTAGAAAGATTCCGTTGCAAATACTTGTCTTTTATCTCTTGCATATTGAGCGATAAATGTGTCATATTTGTAATGTAAAATAGGCTACGATTATGGCTCCTATGATAAAGTGTCGATTGCTGTAGCAAACTGACACCCAATGGTCTTTGGAAGATATTTGCAGTGAATGCAAATATTCTGTTAAATGAAGTATGTAAAAAAATACATGAAATGCCCTCAAATCATTTACGATGTGTAAAGAGATTGGTTATCCAATCGAAAGTAGATTTTCAAATAAACGTGATACCATGGAGTCGACATTATACTTTTGAAAAGGAAAGCCGACTTGATGAAACACTACATATTTTACTTTCGGGTAATAAAGAAATTGTCGATCTGGTGACAAAGAGTTGGAGGACGCAAACAAACATCAACCTAGTGTTCAATATGTCTGGAAAGCCTCCATTATACTTAAGGGACTTTTTGAAAAACTTCATACAATAAAAGATCATTAAAATGAATTTCACCATAATGGATTATAGCTTAATTTTACTGTATATTTTTTTTCTTTTAATTTTCATTCCTTTAACCTAGGTTCATACGATTTTTGTTTTCTTATCATGCACGTACTGTAATGATGTAAACACTTGCCCTCGATCTGCAGGTGTAATAATCAGCGTCGAGCGTAAAGGGAAAATATTTTCGGTGGAATTAGTCAACAGAAGTTTTTCCCGTTGTGATTACCTGAGTAGACACAAAAGTCTACTCACCTACTGAAGGCAATAAATGGAAACAAGAATTTGATTGGATTCTTTGCGCAAATTTTATCTTGTTACAACAACATTACGAGGACTTAGAGTATATATATACAATAGAATTACCTATATTCATTGACATTCAGATAATTAAATCTTATTGGTATTTTGTATAAAGTGGATTATAATTTAATTTTTTATCGATAATAGGTATCTATTTTTGGAAAATGATTTCTGTGATACGATATATAAGAGTTCACATGAGCTCTACTTTTGTGCGAGATTTGAAACAATTAGTCTTCTGTCTAAAAGGTTTTCATTACAAGGACTGGGAGAGCTTCAATATTTTTCAAAAGTTTATTAATGACTTGGACGTACACACACAAATAGACAAATAGTTCAAATCAGGTGAATTATATCGTCCTAGACAGCAGTTCGAATTCGACGCATTCGCAGCATCGCCATGTTCTCAAGTTCTGTTTTCTTTCTCCAAATTCGACTGCCGTTGCCAATCGCAGTTTAATAAACTATACAAAAATAACTGAGCGCTGGCCACAATTAGCTTGAACTGAGATTTCTCTTCTCGACTAGCCTTTCGATAATCCCTCTCTATGACATAATCTTATTCTAACAACCTAACTTATGAATTATGTAAATTGGAGTACAAGATTAATTAAAAAATGTAGTGAATAGCAAGATAGAGAGGGGGAGGAGATTATAGAGCAGAAAGGAAAGTATAATCATGTGAATTGTGCAAATCACTGATATTATATAAATTGAAGAATAGTAAGTAGAAAGAGAGAATGAGAGAAAAAGAAAGAGAAGAGTAGGTAGCCATCAGAGTGTAGGAACCATATTAAAAGAGAATTGGAGTTTTGTGTGTGTTTGACAGAAAGAGTGCTTGGAAGTTCTCAACGAAGAGTTGTTCTAATCCTAAAAATACAGAGATAGGATTACATGATACTAAAACTTTAGGATCCGTGGAGCGACATTGGATAAGATCCTACTTTCTAACTCTCTGACAACACTTAACTGACGACTTAATATTTGACTGCTAACTATTGGTCAATAATAGTTGAGTGTCTTTTAATAATATCAGTCTTTATATTAGGATGTATATCGAGACTATAATTCACAGATGAAATAATAAGAATTTTAAGTATTGATTATTTTAAAGGAAGAATAGAAAATTTGGGTTCAAGATTAAACTTCCTGATTACTTACACTGTATATTTTCGTGATTGTTTTAAATATTTGTAAATAACAGAGCATATCATAAGAAGAGATTGTTATTGCTATGTTATTAACATCTAATTGAGAAGCAGCACGAGGGCTATTGTGACGGACCTCATAATTTTGCACCTTGGACAAATAAGGAGGATGACACCTGAGCTGGCTCATCGGTTTCCAAACTTCCACATCACACCAATGGGAGAACTCGGGACCATAACCAGATTTAACATGCATCAGTCTCGCTACACTTCTGGTCTTTAGTAGCATCAGGGCTTGAACCCACGATTTAAAGAAACCAACGCCGGCTACGAGACCGCGAACATTTCCCCGAGGCTACCATGGCCACGTTTTTAAGGACAGTAAATTCCATGGGAAAGGAAAAAGATCACTAGAATGCTTATCATGAGTGCTTTCTGTACTTATCAGAAGCAGGTAAGCACCTGAGAGCTCATTGATTAGCAAAGACGAGGCGTTCGTAAATTGAATTACGAGGGCGGTTCCAAAAGTACTCGTGTAAGGATTGGGAAAAGGATAACTCACTGCAATATTTCCATTGGCCTTATTTCCCCTGAAAAAGAATCCCATGTGTATGATGTCCTTCTCATCCCAAAAATTCATCATTAGATATGTTCCAGTCGTCTTCGCCTTCTTTGGAGTACATTAATCGGAAAATACTCGTTGTTTTCGTAGTTATTTGATTTCATGAGTACAATGATAAATTTGGGTTTCATCCTCGATGACGACTCGAAGTGACATCAATTGTAACTAACCTCTGAATCAGCATTAGATTAGTTTTGGTGTCGTTTTAATAGCTATCAGCACATAATGGTAACACCTACTTTCCTATTCAATGCATGCGTCTTCAAAAGAAACACGCATTTTTCTTACAACCCTTATAATTACAGAAATTATTTGTTTTTGGATAAAATATTCGATTTAATCTTCACAACTGGTATCAAATCTAATCATTCCATTTATTTTTGCGAAAAATAGCATTATCACAAAGGTACAAAAGTAAAACGAAACTGATAAATCACTTCGTGAAATGAATAATCTCAAAGAGAAGCGAAGGATTTTAATTATAACTGTTGCATAAATTTCATCTTGTAATATGTATAGACATTTCTATGAAGTTAATGAATAAAATGGATACAATATTACAGAAAATCACATATCGTATGAGCTGGAAACTAAATCCCAAGTGAGAGAATGAGGGTTAAAGTAATTTATTTTATTTGCTTTTGTATGTCTATCGTTTTTATTCATTCTGGTTTGGAGAAAATTGCTAATAAAGAAAGGTTTTTTTTTCATTAAGGAGACAGAATGAGCAATTTTTTTTTAAAAAAAATTACCTTATTTTAATTTTATGAGTTTCTAAATGAACGTGTAAAGTTTCATAGCTCTAGCTAAATCATTTAGCGAGTTATTATTATTTTCTTTTTGACAATGTACCAAGTTATTTGATCGAGTATGAACAAAAATTTAAAATGCTCTTTCACTATTTTTTTTATTTCTTATAATGATCTTGTGTTTAAAATGCGAAAACTATTTTTGTAATCAATAAAAAGTTTAGAAATTTATTTCTGATTATTTTGTATCAGTTCTTTGATAGTTATGTGCATGGAATAAAGATTTAGGTAAATAATTATTTTTTGGAAATCATAAAATCAGACATAGCGATCTTTTTACTGTTTTTATAGTGTGAGAACAAAAAAAATTATAAAACTATAAATAAAAATAGTGTTGACTCATATGCGCGCCTCCTACCGGCTCCCTGTAAAAACTAGGCAGAAGCTTAACGACTTTCAGCAATAATGGAAGTGTGTAACTACTGTTATGCCAACACCCACAATAACTTTAATATCGTTTCTTATGATTGAATAATCCAATTTTTATTAATAAATAAATAGTCTAAAAGACTTGGATCAGTGAAATTTATAATTCACATCACTAGCGAACAGACAGTTTATCCAAATCCATGGACAAGATAGTAAGAAACATTTCTAAGAATTGAGAAAAAAAGGACGTTTGAAAAACATTCAAATTTGTTAATTAACAGGAACTTTTAAACAATAAAAAATTGTTTAATGAAGGGTTTTTTTCCCCCAGGAATGCATACATTTTATGTGTTCAAAGATTAGGAATATGAATTTTTCTTATAAATGTATACTACAAAGTTTCTATAGGATATAGGGTCCTTTCTGCGATAAAAAAATAAGAACAGTCTTTATTTTTTACTCTTAAAGTATTGTCTTGTTAAAAGGCAAAAAGAAAAAAAAAATAAAGGAATTTTTTTTAATTCAACGTTCTTTTAAGATCTTTAAATTTCTTCATGCAAAACCGAAATCGTGGAAATCATAAACACACAAAACTTCCTTTCTTCTTTTTTTTAAAATAATTTCAATAAGCAGTGATATCATCATTTAATCCTCTGACTGCTTGTCTCGTGGTTTCCTGAGGCATCTGAAATTTATTTTTCTGAACATCTGTTCTTATGATCTAAATCAACATTTAAAAAACTCTTTGAAGCAAAATTGTGCTACACAATTAGAAAAACTGAATAGTCAGAGTGTTAATGATATTTGAACGAATATATTTGTGTTGTCAAGTAACAATAACTACTGACTACATGCAGGCAATGGAGTTCATTTTACCAAATTTTTCTTCTTTCGTTTGAGAAACACTATAAATTTCACCAGTGTACTCGCAGTAATTAATTTCTTTGTAATTAAAAACTGTATTTTTTTCTTTTTTATTACAATAATTAATCCGTTTAATGAGTCCATGATACTTTGTTTCTTGTTCATACATTTACAACGACTGCATAATTTCGAGTATTTTTGTGTTAAAAGTGCATTTTACTTATAAGTAGAAAGTCCTCCATATTTTATAAAAAGTACAGTTTCTAACGCGATATTTCTTCTGTGAGTTTCCTTTTTACGATGTACTGCATATAAGGTTCACCTAAAATACTCATAATAAATTATGTCTACTTTAACGCCTTTAAAGGATCTTTTTCAATGTAATTCTTTTAGCTGCGATGCGCTAAAAAATACCTAGCTTTCGTAGTGGTAACAATCCTATTCTGTGTATGAAAATAGTTTTGTTTTGTTTTGTTGTTTTACCCTTCAGTAACACAGTTATCATAGTGTACGTGTACTTATGAATATTAATTTGCATTACTTTATTAAAAAAAAATAGTGCCTCCATAATTGTTTATCTATTATCCGATTTTCACAATTCTTATTGTTCACGAATATAGGTATTCCCTATTTAAGGTATAATGGGTTCTCTCGGTCATTTCCTTTTAAATAACACTTTGGATTCTTATATATATGACGTTAATTGATTTGAAAACATCTTTTTGTAAATGAATTGTGATTTATGCAAATTAAATAAAAATACTGAAGTATAGTGAACAAAAATTATGAGATAGCATTTATAAAACTGCGGGGAATACAATAGTGAGAGTAGTGGTAAGAGAGAGTGATTAGAAATTATCAACAAAGCAGTTAGATTCGTGACTACGCTGGTAAGATTTAGATATACAGAATTCGAAGTTAGTGAGGGATCACTGATGCCCAATGGACGGGAATCACAGCTAGCATTGTTTCCGTGAGTCCTGGATTCGAGTCCTAATGTCACTAAAACATCGACGTGCAGAGGATTTCATGCACGTGAAATCTATCAAGGCTCCAAATCCTCCCGTTTGCGTCAATCAAATCGAGTTAGTGACAATCTGAAAACAGTCAGTAATTCGGATGCTGGTATTACTACTGACTCGGACCTGACTAGTCAGCAACAGTGAAGTAAATATTTATAATATTAATTTTAGATTCGGGTAGGTGTAGGTACTTTGTCCACAGACATAATAATTTAGATTTTGAATGTTGAATATTCGTAGCTTCTTATAAAATAATTTAGTAGCATCCATTGTCTGAAATCTAAATATAAGTTAGTGACTTTTTACAACGTTTTATGTATTTCACTTGGTGTGTGTCTGTGTGTGTATTAGTGTGTCATCAAATTTTCGATCGTTGATTTAACCAACTTTCTATCAAGCTAGAGCTCTGAAACTATGGGAATCGTTCTTACCCTCCTAACAATGCAATATTTAGACATTTGTGACAAGTTTTAACTAATATGTCATTATTTTTTGATAAACTTTGCCACCATATAAAAACGTTTTTTTTTATCTCGAATTATTAAATATTAACTATTGATAAAGCTATCAAGTGAAGGAAATAATCCCAAGTCATTATAAAGTAATTATTCACTTTTTGAAATAGTGGTCATTCTTTTCCACATACTATTACCAACGCTTGGATAGACGTTCAAACCGATTAGCACAAATACCCGATGATTGGGGCCGACGCTAAGATTTATTGTCAACTTTCAGCTCGTCGTTAGAACGAAAATGTTGCTCCTTAGGTACTCTTTCATCTTTAAGGAAGCAGTGAAAGTCTCAAGTTGCAATGATGATCCGCTACTTCAAAATTATCTACATGTGGGTCACCACCTTCTTCAGTTCTCAGAACTGCAGCGAACCTGGGAGCACAAAAAACAATTGTATTTCATAGGAGAAACACGCAGTTGTAAGATACAACAAGAATTGAGAAAATTAGTTTATAAATAGTAACGGGTCCTCACTCACAGTTTCCTTTAACTGAACAGTAGAGCTACTTTATTACGTTATTTGAATTGGGAACCTCCCCTTGGATAAGAAATGTGACTTAATGCAAACTATCATTATTATATAAGATGTTTAGTGAATAGGAATGATTAGACAGAGATTGGGGGGGGGGGTAGAGATATATTAGAGATAAAATAGGAGATAGAGGAATTAGCAAGATTAATGAACACACCTATATATGTATAAGCAAGTGTTTCGTGATATTTTCAGAGTGTGTTGAAGGCTACTGAACTCAGATCCACAGAAAACAAGTTTACTATTTGGAGTATTTAAGATAAGTAAAATTCTCGACATTATAATCTTTGATGAAGAACGCCATCAAGTGAAAGCTTCACATTACTTTTTTTATTTTCATATAAATTATACTAATAAAATGAATAAACATTTTTCGAACAAATATTTTTTGATGATTAAGTCTCTTAATATTAATAAAGACACCAATTTATTTCAAAATAAAAAGGTTATCACAATGGAAACTTTACTTCTCAATCAGGCCTGCCTGGTTATTTAAATAAAACTTCGTTTTCCTTGATTTCATAGATCTAATCAAATTCTTTGAGCTATATCCAAACACTCTTAATGGTTTTTGTATTTTTACGAAGTCATTCATTATGAATATATAATAAGGAAAGTAATCATCTTTGAAGAAAAATATGCTATCTTATTTATGTATTTTCTAATTGTAAGCCAAAATTAGAGCTTTTGTATATATAATTATGTATTTGTATATATAATTATGTATTTGTATATATAATTATGTATTTGTATATATAATTATATATTTGTATATATAATTATGTATTTGCATGTATAATTATGTATTTGTATATATAATTACATATTTTGTATATATAATTATGTATATATTCCTATACTTTTCTATTAGAATAATTCAGATTATTATTCTCAATCATATTCCGTGCTTGCATTATTAACTATATCGTAGTGAAAGACGAATTAACAATAGAGTACAAATTGATTGAGACGAGAGGAGGAAAAATGATGTAAAAGGTTTTATGTGAAGCAATCAGACCCTGCTCTCGCATATAAAAATAAAACTTGAAAACAAATAAGAACACTTTTAACAATGCTCTTTCCAATTAACTTCATTTCTTTTCCGTTTAATTAGTCAAATATGAATATTGAGCATTTACAAAACTTTCTTGAAGACCGCATCTGCAAGGCAATGAAAAAAATTTTTACCTTCTAGTTTCGACCCAACATGATATTCCTGTATCGATTCGTTCTAAATGAGAAAATAACAATAAAATTCCGTTCATAACTCCGTGAAATTAGAATAGTTCGAAAGTTCTCGACACGATGCGGGAATTTAATTACCTTTTTTACACGTAAATGAAACAATGCGTGAATATTAGATATTCGTTAAATATGACAGTAATATAACCTTGAAAACCTTTTCTTTCGGTTGCCATGGTAGGAACTATGTTATGGAAGAACAAAAAATGTATTTTCCTTAATTGGGATGGTAAAATATTTTAAATGGATGCTTCGATAAAAGGTTTTTAAGGCATCTGTTTCCTTTTAAAATCTCCTTTCTCCTATTTGTATTTTAATAAAAATGTAATTTGATAACAGTCTTGTGGATGAATGAAAATTTAATACTATTTTAATTCGTTTTAAATACGTGGGAGAAATGAAGTATTTATAGTGTTACATGTTTGGTCTTCGTTCGCATTAAACTACTTATCTGTTGTTATGCTACCTTCGAATCCCATTACAGTGAACCTCTGCCAGACCCATTAAAAAGTAAAGCCAAGAGTTCAATATATCCAATTTTACTGAAGAATATTATCGTGATAACAAGCAATTTATTAAAAAATAAAGTTTACACACACATATATATGGAAACTAGATTTTGATAAATACAATTACTTGAATATTGCAGATTGATTGACTCCTTCTTCTACACGTTTAATTATTTTTATTTTATTCTCAATTGAAAATGCTTTTTTCTTTACAAAATTCGGTATTCTTATACTACTGAGATAGCAAAAAGAGCAAAATGTCTTTTCTATCCAAATAGATCATATGGATACGAAAACAGCCCATGGAACTTATAAAAAAAATAGGAGCACATCAGAGGAAGCCTCGATTATTTTTTCCTACTGTTGTTCTGGATCTTCAAGGAATATTTTGATGAGTGGTGTAAATGTAATCAGAAAAGTAATCTAAAGAAGTACCTTTAGAATGTGTGTGTGTGTGTGTGTGTGTGTGTGTGTGTGTGTGTGTGTGTGTGTGTGTGTGTGTGTGTGTGTGTGTGTGTGTGTGTGTGTGTGTGTGTGTGTGTGTAGTGTGTGTGTGTGTGTGTGTGTGTGTGTGTGTGTGTGTGTGTGTGTGTGTGTGTGTGTGTGTGTGTGTGTGTGTGTGTGTGTGTGTGTGTGTGTGTGTGTGTGTATTGGATAATGGATCAAGATTGGGACGATAGAAATAGTGGAAATTTTGAAACGGAAGTTTGTAATGCTGCCTTTTAGGGGATCCTAATAAGTATGTTCAAAATTAGCTATTATGAAAAGCTGAAAAAAATGTGAAAGCGAAATTTCAGTTCACCGTAAGCAAATTTTCATTTTCTTTGAAGTTCTTTATTAGCGCTTAAAATAGCATTAGTTAGCTAGGAGTTCAGCTGGTATTAAAGAAAAAATTCGCTATAACCTAGAGTTCACTATATCCCGCATTCACTAAGGCGAGGTTAAACTTTATCTTTTTTTTCTTGATGTTTTCGTCTTATGTTACAGAATAGGGCCCAAATTTAAAACAGATTTTTCAATAGAAAAAATGATTCAATAGTAAAATTGGTTAAGTGGAGCTATAATAATTTTGTTAGTGTATGCTAGAGTGTCTTTAGAGTTCTTAAATATTCTATATGTATGCGCCATTTTGACAGGTAAAGTATAACCTTAGTTATCTCCTTACAAGAAATAATTAAACACTAATGCCTCTATAACCACAAATTTTTTTTATTTGTTACCCGAAAATCTAAATCGTCTTGTACCTGAAAGCTTTATGAATCCTCTAAGCAATATACAATCTATCACATTTGATACAGTTCTCATCCATTTCCACTCACTTGCGACGATGCATGACTATTCAGGTAAGTCATTCAGAGAAGAATTTTGGTGGCTGTTGTCGACACCAAGTTATAGGGATTGTTGTCACGTCTTCAGAAGGAAAGTAATAACCCTTTTAAGTGCTATTTAGCCTTTGTCTTTGGGAAGAGGAGAAATTGCAAAATGCAATGACGCCTCGCGTATTCAACCTCAATTTCATATTGTGTCTACACCTCCCTCCGTTCTCAACTCTCCAACGACTCTTTGGAACACAGAAGGCAAATATATTACATAGGGTACAAATGTATATTACAGGTACAACAAGAATTACGAAATTTTGGTTTTAAACAAAAAGATTATGGCAATCTCAGAGATTACTTTTCAACGAAGCCTTTACGTAAAAAATACTAAGAAATATTTTTTTACAAAAAAAAAAACTATTTGCTTCAAAAATAAAAGCAAACAGTATGTAAAAATATGCTGCTCTCTATTGGATAGTGAAATATGAATGTAAAATTAATGTTTTAGCATTTGCTTTAATCTCTGGATGTATAAAATTTCGATTTTCTTAAAAAAATGTAATAAAATATGTATTTTAATGAATATATATACTATAAAGCAAACCTCAAGAAAATATTCTAATTATTTTCCGAGATATGGTTAAAAAAGAAAGTGGAAATACTCACATTCGATCAACTGTAAAACTCATTTTCTCTAGGTATGATTTCATATCATGGGCAAGTTATCTCAAAAACCTTTTAAATCTTCAGAAAACTATATTATCATATTATGTCTCATAATTTTCTACTTTATACTTTGAAGGTATTTCGATATCGTTTCGAGAGTATGTATATATTAAAATATGAACAATTTTAATTCCAATTATTAATAAGATTCAAAAAAATTAAAACTGTGTCAATTGTTAGATAGTTAAGCTTAATTGTATTTTTAATTTTATTTATCTATGTTAGGAAACAAAAATTGTACATTCTGAAGTAAAAGCATAAATTATCGCATACAAAAAAATTGTATCATTTCATGGAGATTTTGAAAAATATAGAGACTCGCAAAAATCAGAAAAAATGCTTTATTTACTGGGTTTAATCGTCATATGACACCTCCCTTAATTGTCAAAGATTCATTTTATTCACACGTGTATATTCTAAAGGTACTTTATTATTTCAGTCACAAATTAATCAGATACTATTTCTAAACTGAATAAAACTTTTACTGATTTTTTTCCCTTGTTAGTACAGACCAAAGATAACTAAAAGTATTAATTAATATAGAGTTTATTTGTAAAAAATTCTCTATTATCTCTAATTATTAGCTTACGAACTAATGCCATACGTATTCAATGAAGGTCTCACATAAAGTTTTCTCTTTCTTAATTTAACAGTTTCATCGGAAAGTCAAAATTTCTAATTTCCTCCAATAGTATTACTATTCAAAACACATATGTTTCTTTGGAGTGAGTTAAAACGTGAGAAGTTTAAAGAAATAAAAAACATTAAATTATTATATTTTTTCTGAAAAACCAATTAGTTGATTCTTCACACGCATTCAGTGAAATGTTTTCTAATCGAATAAATTAATTAAACTTTAAAAAAAATACGTAAAAAGAAATAAAATGTTACATCTAATTATAATTTTTGTCTTTAAGGTAAAATAAAACATGTTTAGCGATGTATCAAAACGATCTTCTCTATGAAGGAAAACAAATCAAGGAAACTATTTGGATAAAGAAATTCAGAAAGCTGCTAAAGAAACAAGTGTATCAAATTATTATTTGTATACTCCTGTTATTAAATGCATACTTTAGCCGTAATGATTATTGAAAAATAAC
>BMAW01125916.1:0-10502 GCA_019974015.1 Nephila pilipes
AATAAAAAGTGAGGCATTTCGCAGTTTATTATTATAAGTTAAAGCCTTTTCTAAATTCCTACTATTAGCTCCCACTCTCTCTATATATATCTTGTTCAAATTTTCAATCTTTAATAAAATACTTTTTATTCATCCACTCAGGTTCAAATACATTTTTTAAACTTGTTGTGGATGACACTTGTTGTTAATACAGTTTTTTCAAATATTAATTCATTTAATTAAATTTAATTGGTGAAAATGCAGTTTAGCTCAACTATTTAGCGCGATTTCAAAAATTGCCAAACTTGCCGAATTTTTTTGGCTGAACTTTAAGTCCACAAAGCGGACAAGGGTAGCCACATTTTGCAAATTATAGCCAAATAATTCCTGTCGCCAAATGTGGTTGGGCTAAATTTGGTGGAGCATCAGCGTAGAATCTTCATGCCTTCGGATCAAATCTCGTCGAAGCATAGTTTTTTTTATTTGATTTTCAAATAATTAATTTTAATTTTATATGAGAGAAAACAATTTCTCTTATACAAGATATTTAGCAGGATATAAATTTAGGAATATATACCGTCAGTGACGAAGCGTGTAGATCACTTGAAAAAAATTTCTTTAGCCACTTAATATAGGGATTTTATCATATGTATATACATATTTATGTTAATTGTAATTATTTAATAAAAAGTAACTAAAATAAAATTTTTCTTTGTTGACCTAAGTAGGAATTGACTTAATTTTTTTTATATTACTTGTTTTAGTACTATTATACATACACAACTAGTCACTTTCCATTTCCTTAATAAAATTTCTTATAGTCTGTTCAAGCTCTCGACAATCTTGATTACTTCAGAAGAATTTTTTTTTCAAAGTAAACTCTTCTAATTATTTTAGAATTGTAATGTTGAATGTTGCCTTTGTTGAAGTCTACTTTTGATATATTGACACATATTGGACAAAAAATCTCACGCAATCATATTTTCACGTGTATTTTATGTGGGAAGCTATATTGGATCCCGAAGTTAAGCTTAATTGGTAATTATGTGAAAAATGGTGATAATCTATAAGTCAGAAAAGTGGGAAACGTGATGTGACAGAGTAAAATGTTTATAAAATAAGAAAACAATGCAAAAGAACGCTAATAATAATTTTTATTACCCAAAAAACAGTTAGAAAGAAAACTGAGTATAAGAGGAGTTCACAGTTTAATGAAAAATGAACGAAATAAAAAAAGGCGATGCTGCAATTTAATAAGGTGCGTGGTCACCTCTGTCAGCCATTCGATAGTTTCCCATACTTACTATGATATTGTGGATGTTTTGTCGGTTCAAAGAATTCCAAACGTCTCGAAGAGCTATTTATAATTCCTGAATGGCACTTCGTGGGTGCGGAAAGGGATGTAAGTTGTCACCCGAACATATCCGACTCATGCTCATTCGGACTCAAGTCAGGGCAGTGAGAAGGCCACAGCCTGCGGAAGATGTTTTATGTTTCAGGGATGACCTCGATCCAGCCTGCACTTTAACATCCATAAATAAGAAGTCAGGACCGACTGTACCCCGAAACAGGCGAACATAAATCTCAAGAATTCCATCTCTGTGTCATTTAGTAGTCACATACCCATTTCGAAGATATGGTGGTCTGTTTGGTCGTCCAGCCTGCCTGTCCTAACCTTGACCCTCCGTGATGGAAAACAATGTCTTTGAATGATGTTTCCAGGGTAAAAACTAATCCTTCGGTCTCGCCTTATCGTTACGCGATGAGAAACTATCTATAGAGCGAGATTCGCCACTGAAAATTACATTGACTTACTATCCCAAACTCCACCAATGATGTTCCAAACTCCAGTGTAAACGAGGGTATTCCTGCAGAATTTCAGTCGTTTGAAATAAACTCCGACATAATTGAGTATTCTATAAACAGCTTGTCTGGATAATTGTAATCTACAAGGAACAGAAGTTCTCTGATATCTGGCAGAATCGCAACTAATTCCAATTATCAGTCTTAGCATACGGTTGTAACTGTAGGCTGTCCTTTTACTATTATTAGTGTTATTTACTATTGTTAGCACTATTCAATTTATTCGCTTTCCTGTTTTTTTCCTTCTAAACTCGGCATATCCTATATGTCCGTTTTTTTATATCATTTTATTGTGCCTCTCGAATCTAACAAATTTGCCTGAATCACATTTCATTTGATTAGGTCGAGGTTTTATTTTTCCTAAATTCAAATTATAAAGAGTCCTCTAGGTAATTACTAGGAGAACGCGAATAGCTCATGAGTATAAAATGCGTAAAAATAGCTTTCACATACAGTGTTTTATAAATTAAATGTGATAAAAAGGCAAGATAATGTCGAAGCAGAATGACAATTTATCTACCGTAGAAAAATGGGCTGAATTAAAATTACAAATGAAAAATTGGGCAACAAACTATCGGAACTTGGGGGTATCTGTTTCTATTTTTTCATAAATAAAAGTAGAAAAAATAATATTTTAAAAAAAGAAATAATATTCTTGAAATTTAAAAAAAAATATTTTTCTCAGTGTTTCTAAAAATATTGAGTATTATTCTTCGATATTTTATTTAATTCAATCCTTGCGGAATCATCTTAGAGTTGTTCTGCATATTTTTTTGCTTAATAGATGAAAGAATAAATTTATTGCATTTGTGGCGATACTTTTCTACCTGACTCTTGTGCGATAACTCAATCAAATACAATTAACTCTAAAAGTCAATAACCTAGAAAAAGACACACAAGTCAAATATCATACAACTATTTATTTGTCAGCTTGTAGGATAATGTCTGAGAGATATTTGTTCTCCTTGGTAACCCCTTAGATAGATTCACCTATTAACTATAACTGAACTAATATCCTCTATCCAAAATCTCTCCAGTTGAGGCTGACTTGGTTTCTCGAATCCTCTGAGGCTATTATCGCCCGTAACAACTTTTGATATCGACTACCGCTTGTAAGGCATACTCTCAGCGCTAGTCCCACTCGGCCTCTATCCACTAGACTTCATATGCTTATATACCTTCATATCTACCTCATTTTTCTTTATTTCTACCTGCCTCTAATTATCATAATCACGTTTCATTTGGGTTGGGAAGAAATTGCTTAGTTCATGCAAGCAATCTCAATTAAAGTCCTGAAGGTTAGTGAAGAGAAAATCGCGATTAACACAATGTCACGCGTTTTATAAAACACTCTTTACTAAAACTCGTCCCCATAAGTTTGGGATGTGTCTCGTGGTTCGAAAAATACAGTACAGTATTTTTTGATATTTACGGCGTAAAAGAATAACAATAAAAAAAAACTTCAATATTTTAGCTTCTTTACAGATATTGTATTTCCTTAAAGAATTATGGTTATGAAAATATTTCGAAATATATATGTCCCCTTTTTGAAATTATAAGATCAAATGGTAAGGAAACTAGAAGCTCTAATCTTGAAACATGTTAGAAGTCCTATTATATTTCAATATCAATTTGGAGATTAATGGAATGTTGTTGAGTTTGCTTGTAATTTATTCTGTCACAAAAATACAAATAGTTAAACCCATTTAATCCATTGAGGCTCAAAGTCTTCACATCGGGAAGGAGTGGAAGTTAGGAGAAAGAGATGCCAGCTCATATGTCGCCTTAGTCATTTAACTGCGACTCAAAACCACGAAGTCCGTCGCTTTTATTCCTCGCGTGGCTTCTAAGTGCGACTTCAATAAACAATCAAACTCGACTTACAATTCGAGTAGAAAGAGAGAATAAAGATCTTCTTGCTCTCGTCAAATATTCAAATAAAATGAACGGAACTAATTACGGGCCTTATCCTTTTGATTAACTTCAGTGTATCAAATCAGTCCGTAATGAACTACGATTTTGAAACTTGGCGCTTTCGAATGTTTTTTGGCCGAATGCGGGTCATCGTAATGATAGGGTAAGTATTCTTTCAATCGTTCAACTTTTCAAAGAAATAAGTGGCCGTGGTAGCCTAGTGGTCATAGTTTCGGATTCGTGGCCGGCGGTTTTCGTTCACTCGCGGGTTCGATCCTTGGCTGCTAAAGACCCGCAGTGTTGCCGCAGCTGATGCACGTTGAATCTGTCGAGGCCTAAAGTCCTCAAGATGGCGTGGAGTGGAATTTCGGAGGGGGGGAGGTGCCAGCTCAGGTGTCATCCTCGTAAGTTAACCGAGGTTCAAAATTACGAGGTCCGTCGTGAATAGCTCTCGTGTTGCTTCTAATGCGACGTTAATAAAAACTAAACTTTCAAAGAAATAAATCACACTAGGAAAGATATTTTTCCTAAAGACGAATTGAAAACGAAATTCAAATCTGGAGGGCAAAAGCTTCCATTGTGAAGGAGAGTTTTTGGTTGAGATTTTGGACTTACCAACCAAATACTTAGTCAAAACATAAAAATTTTAAGAAATAAGATCCATAAGAAACTGCTGATAAGCTTTCTGTTACAGATTTTTAAGGAAATTACTCTGATCGAATCTGTCTCTCTGGTTGTAGAAAGAAGAAATACAGCTGCGAAGTTTTAATTATTCATGTTACTGAAATGAAGATTAACACTACTTGCCGTTAAAACAGCTTAGGCGTGAATGTTAGAAGTAAGAAACTCATTTTTACTTCAGAGATGTGATTGTGATTGCTTATTAGCATCTGACTGAGGAGCAACACAAGGGATAATTTGGAACTTCAGTCAAGAGACGAGGAAGACACATGAGCTGGTATTTCAACCTCCAAAATTCCACACACAATATCATTGGAGGACTTCGAGCCTTGACTAGATTTAACGTACACCAACCTAACTATGAGTGAGTTTTCATTTGCATCAAGGCTTGAACCCACGACTCAACGAAACCAACGCCGGCCTCAAGTACGCTAGGCTACCGCGATCACTTCAGAGATGCTTTACAGTGTAAAAATAATTTCGCATTCTTTGGATGTAAGGAATGAACCGTGTAGAATCGCCTCGCAACATGTGTAATAACAATTGTTGATCGCAGAACAGGTTCTAAATGTTGGTAAAGGGTACTGATATTCCATGGGATTGAAGTTAATCAGTTCTAGTGATAAGTGTTTTGTGACTTTTACTTAAAGCCATACATATTGACAACACCAGGGCGTCTAGTTTCTTTCCTAATTAAATGTACGTCCTTATGTTAGGAATAGGAAATGGATCGTTTAACAATGGGAGATGGAAAAAAAAATTTCACTTGAAAAATGCAGATGGTTACGTTAAATTTGAAATAGTTTTTCTAGCAGAAGGTTTTGCATATAAACTATGAATAACAATATTGCATACAATAATTGTAGGCGCTTTTATCGTATTAGTCAGAATACCTTTGATGCGTAAGGTAAGCAACTTAGATTGATATTTAGTACAATTGGAAGCCCTTAATTCGATCAATTAGGGGTCCAAGATTAATGAACCATACTTTAATTGAGCGTGAGAGTTACAGTATTAATATAAATGGAGAGATTTTATACATTCCAACGTCGATACGAATTTTCTGCGTTATACTTTCGACATTATTCGTAAATATTGTAGAAATCACTTTACAAGGGAAAAAAAAGCTCAATAACTTTTGAAGTTTTTCCAATAAAAATGACTAAACGTACAACTAATCTCACTAACCACGAGATCTTGAATATATTCTTTTACATATTTCCTCAGACATTTTAAACGTGATTTTTACCCTACTATTTTTGTTTCCCTTGTATCTCATTCTCTTTTTTTGCATCTTTTTATTTAGATAGCGACATGGTTTTACGAACGTCTTCTAATTTTGAAACTCTTTGTCGTGAGTTTCACACTCTCTTTGTTCACCTCACTCCATGGGATTTTTACTACCTTCTTTTCAGCTTTTGCTTCGTTGCAACGATTCTTCCAAGATTAGCGACGGATTCCGTTCCTCCTCTTCTTGAATCATGTCTCTTCTCATTTGTTTTTCAATGCTTTTTAAATTTCATCCCCTTTATTTATTTTGTTGGCTTATTTTTTTTAGTTTTAGTTTCGTAAAACATTTCCAATCTACCCCTGCGCTTCTTTTTTGATCAATTTTAAGTGCTCAAGGACCATTTGACGTACTTCTATATAAGTAATGTTTGGGACTCTTTGACTTATTTCTCATTAATTTTCTTTCTTTCTCGTGCTACGACAAATAGTAAAACAGTTATTCCGTTAACCCCTCGAGGTACTCTCAGACCCGAAATATTTTATGATGAAATTCTCTAAAGAAAGTCACTTACGTTCAGAGTAAATCAAAGGAAAATAGCGATCTTTACTAATGAATATATATCTATAATGACTTGCGGAAAAGTATCCATTTAACCACTGCGAGTAAATATAATATTTTGTCGGCACTCTCGAATGTCACTCTAACAATGAAACTTTTGAATGTCACTCTAATAATAAAGTAAAACAAATAAGGAGTCATTGGTGTCGGTTGTTGGTGTTGAGAACTTAATCTTTATTAAAGATTCAATGGATCACATCAAAGGCTTCAAGATATTGCAAATTAATATGCTAGCATCTGTTGACAGTTTGTAGCTTGTAATTAATTTCATATTTCAGCATCATAACTGTTCAAAACATATAGCAAAGATGATAGAAGAGGGGCTTCTGTACAAAGCATCTGTATATAACTCCATTCCTCTCCCCAGTCTTAAGATTTGAATCGAATTGACAGATGAGCTAAAAAATACAGTGCCCGAGGTGAAGATACCTTAAAAATGTTACGAGCATAGTAGAATGCTCAATGTATCATGGAAAATTTTGACTTGTCTTCCTTGCAGAGCAGCGATAAATGTAATGTTATTTTCATGGTGAGAGTATTTTAAATTGCAATTTTGAATATTTAGAGTTTGCCCAGGCAAAAATGTATTTTTCGTCTAGGTCAAATCACCAAATAATCCCAAGTGTCGCCAAAGATCGCTAACTATGGTGACAAAACTAGATCTCCTTGACAAATTGGGAAGTTTCAAGAATGTATTTTGAAAGTGCAACACAAGAGCCACTATATGTGTTAGTTAGTGTAAGTAAAGCATAGGTCCCTCTTACTATAATGTCATTACGTTGTTTGAATTGCTGCAATTTTGTGCTAATTTTGAATTGATGCTGCCGTCTATTCATGTATGTGAATGTTAACTGATTCATGCTGAAATAAATATATTGTATTTACTAAAGATTCTTAGAATAAAATATAGATTTACGCCAAAAGTGGATGCTATTTTATTGTGCATGGGCTTTCCCTGTACTTTGAAAGACGATTAACCACATAGAATTATTCATTTCAATTCATATGTCTAGTTTGATACACTTATGAATTGAATTTTCAATTCACTTCTGTACATATTTCCCACAATAGGTTGTAACGTAGTGACCCCAGATTTCGGGAAAGTTCTCGGTAGCTTGAACGATCACATAACTTAAGTAATATTACTTTTTTTATATATAATTATTAAGTGATAGTCACAAGTTACAAGGTGGTTTCGTCTTATTACTGTTAACAAAATGCACGAATAGAAATAGATTAATATGAGTCCAGTCACTAAGAGATAGAGTCCACTAGAGTCCACCAAAATAACAGGAACAGCGAGAGTAGAGGAATAGCATGAATCGCAATTTCTATCGCTCACTCCTCGCAGGATCACCTCCTCTCTCCTCCTTTTTTTCCTCCGTCCCTTTTAAATCTTCAGGGTAAGGCTGTGTCATGCCCCCTTCGATTCATTTTCATTTCCAATTGGATGGCCACTGACTTTTACAGACAGCCTCCGTCTCTGTCCTCAACATCATTCGTTCTTATCAGACAATGTCCAGTTTGACGCATGGACATGCTGGTGCCACTTTTCGAACTTCAAATGAAAAGGCTCTAAATTCCCATGTCATTCCGATGCATAGGTCACAATTCCTCCTCATAGAGGCGGATCATCCCTTCCCCTCCTGTATAGCAGAGTCATGCGTTCAATGAATATACCAAAGCAGCTGACTCCGTGGCTTATTTATAGCCCGCTTTGGAGAAATAAACCCTTTTACTACGTCTTTTGAGCGGGAAGTCGGGAAACGAAATAGGATTTTCAAACATATGTCTCTGACGAGGGGTTACCTAGAAGCTACGTTACAAGGTGTTCATGCATCTTAGACCCATTGTGTTTATAAAATTGATTGCGGATTAAAATTATCGCATGGGAATCATCGGAAAGTTTGTAACTTAGAGTGTTAAGCCAGGTGTCACCTTCGTCACTTGACAATAGCTCAAAATTGCCAGACACTTCGCTCATAGCTCTCGTATTGTTTCTAAGCGTGATTACAGTCATTCACGCAATCGATTCGTATCAGACGTACAGAGCAAATTCTGTATCTACTTTTTACAGTCATTCTGTGGAAATATACAACTTCGGTTGGAAAGAAGTTTGAATGAAAAAAAAAAAAAAAACTGAATAAAACTGATAAAATGGAACGCAGTAAAAGTTTAAAAGGAGCCTCTTCATTTGTCTGGGTTATCAAGGAATACAGCCAAATATAAAACCGATGAGAATTTTTTTGTTTTGATTTCAATGAAATATTTCTTATAAAAAAGCTGGAATGAAAGCGAAAAATACATTTTGTCAAGGTTAGTAGAAGTATGTATGAAATAGTAACTAAAAATAAAAACTATTTTGAATTGGAACTTTTCCTCTTAATTATACTATTGTATTTTTATTGATCCGAAAATATTAGATTCCACTAAATTTCTATACAGTCGGTTTATATCAAACGCATTTGATCATAGAGTAGTGCTAAATCAATTTGTATTTTGCTTGTGAGCATTATTTGATTAATTACAAAACAGATATTAATATGCTTGAAATTATTTATATATCACCTTATTTTGATTATGTGACGTGATTGCTTATTATATCATCATGAGAATCCCCAGGAGGATAATTGGTAACGGACCTCGCAAATCTGAATCTTGGTCAATTTATGAGGACGACACTTGAGCTAGCACCTCCTTCTCCAAACTTCCTCACCTCGCCATTGGGAGAACTAAGAACCTCAACCAGATTTAATATTCATCAGTTCCACGAAATGGCGGGTCAAAGGGGCATCAGGGCTCGAGCGCACTAATCGACAAAAACAACACAGGCTGCGAGTCCATGACCATGATCACTAGTCTACAGCGACCACATTTTGATTAGAGGAAAATACAGAACTGTATCTGTGTAACGCCTGCCCTTCATTACCCAGGTCTTGTGCCATATCTCAGTTTAATGTATTAGTCAAAAACTACTAAACAATGGAAGACACGTGAAAAAAATACAGAATTCTTTATTTATTATCACTGTAGAATATCGAATATCATTCTCTCTAGAATCTCAATCTAACCACGATCCTAATTTATGATGGGCCGTGGTAGCCTAGTGGTCAAGGTCATGGACTAGCGGCCAGCGGTTTTCGTTCAGTCGCGGGTTCGATCCTTGGCCGCCAAAGACCCGCCGTGTAGCCGGGGCTGATGCACGTTAAATCTGTTTGGGTTCCAAAGTTCTCCCGTTGGCATGGTGTGGATGTTAGGAGAGGGGGATTGCACCTCAGGTGTCGTCCTTGTAACTTGACCGTGGTTCAAAATTAATAGGTTCGTCGCCAATAGCCCTCGTGTTGCTTCTAGTACGACGTTAATAAAAACTAAACCTAATTTATGATATAAATAAGAAATCCAGCTTACCAGTTCACTTGTTTTTTTTTTTTAATTCTATAACTCTCTTCAACCGAAACTACGTATCTTATTATTTTTATAGAACTCCTTCTTCTATAAATCAAGTTAAAAGAAGAATTTCAATCGAAATAATACTTCTCTTACAGCAAGTTGTTATCCTCTATGTCCCTTTATTTTCCGTTTTAATTTTACTTCCTTTATATACCATTATATTTAAATCACTTCACTTCACTTCTATCTTAGTATAATTTATTTAGTCAAGTTTCATTTTGGTTGGTGATGAAATCGTTATTTTATGCAATTAATAACGATAAAAGCCCCTAAGGTTTGTCAAGAGAAAACAGCAAATCACCCAACGTCTCATTTCTTCTTCAAGTATAACCAGAAACGAACGGATGTATTTGGTTATTTCATGCATTTTGGGCTACTTGGTGCTCAAAAGGCCTTATTTTTATGCCAATGTGATTAAAAGAAATCTTCACAAATGTAGCAAATTCTAACAAAATCCTTCAATAGAAATTCTTAATGGAATAACCGTAAGAGATAGGGAAGGTAACTCTCAATAATTTGTCAAAGCGTTCGGTCATTTATACCGATAAACAAGGCCACTTGTCCTTAATCAATGAAGCCGAATGATAGAAAGCATTTATCAAAGACATCTCTGGCGGATAAACTCGGAACTATCTATCATTTTAAATCACGTTAAACTCACTTTGGCAATCAGACCGCGAGTTCCGCCGACACTTATACCTCATTAATGAAGGGATCCGCTACCTCTTGAAAAGTTAATGGCTTGTTTATGGAAATTCGAAGTTGC
>BMAW01125917.1:0-40109 GCA_019974015.1 Nephila pilipes
AAATAAGTTAGAGGCAATATTTGTATGTGTATCTATCCATCTATATATATATATATATAGAGTTACATTTTCATAAAATGCGAAAGCTGAGAATAAATACTGGTGAATGAAGTTTCAGTTACAAAATTATCTTTGAAGGTAAAGTTTATCTTTATTAAAACGAACGACTAGCGCAGACGGCTAATAATCACTACTGTTCTCCACACGACCGATGTGGAACATTGCACCAAGCCATATAGTTGTAAAGAACAAGTTCACCGATATTGCCAGGTAGGTTTCCACAATAAACTATTTATAGGAATCAAATTGATTTAAAGCCAGTTGATCAGAATCTTTATATTCCTTCACATCTATGTACAAACTCACTTTAACGGCAGTTTGAAATCAGTACTGAACTTGGAACTGTGGGGTACCATGTTCAGTGACGAATCTCTTTAGTTCAAATACTGGTTCTCATTGTTAACGATATGGCGAGAACGTTTAATCCATTTTCAGCCCGAAACATCTTACAATGTGTTGCCTATCAAGGGGATGGCTGAGTGGGCTGAAAGCCGGAAAATGTTTCATATGTTTCAGAAAGGATCTGGGACTGCCAAACGATGCAGAGATGATATCTTAAAGCAAAGCTAGTGTAATTCGAGGAATTATATGTCTTCATGACTTCAAATTTATAGATGATTGAACATCCTCTAGAATGTCTGATGAAATATCTAATGAATGCTAAGGCCCACTGCCTGATCTCATTCCTAATAAAAATTTGTAGTTCATGTTAGGAGATAGCTTCTGTGGTCTCTAAGCCTAAAAACTCTGTTCCTGAAAAAGAGGTGTACTGCATTACTTGGAGTCTTGAGCCCACAATATAACAATGTTATAGTAGGTATGAAAATCTTACGTTTGTCGGAATTGGACTACACGTGACGTTATTGAAGTACAATTTCACCTTTTTATTTCGTTTGGTTTGTACTTTGGAAACTCCACCATGACCATTTTCCAATAATATTTTTCTTGATAACAGATTACTACTGTTTTGTCGATTTGTTTCCTATTTTATTACCAAGTTTGCACCCACAATTCTTGCCATTCCTGACTTAGCTCCTTTTCTCTGTATATATATATATAAACAGAAAAATTTAAAATGATTATTGGCGCCAATTTCCATTGCTACATTATCAAATGCTTCAAATTTTTCATTTTCTTTCTCTTATATTTTTAATAAAATAGCGGCGGATTTTCCTGAATCCGTGTGTGTATATTTCAAAAGAATTTGATAAATTGAACTTTTGAAAATTGAATCTTTAAATTGTGATCAAACGGGAGAGACATGCTTTTTAAGTGAAGGTAAGGCAAGCTATTTTGGATACAAATTTCTTATGCGTTTTCTATTCCAATATTAAAATTCATTTTAAAATTTTTAAGTTGCTTTATATCATGTTTTATTAACTGCGCCTTCAACTGCATTAGAACTTTTGTTCTTACTGGTTTTTTGTACACTGTTTTGCTTCGTTTACGTTTTTTGAACTTTAAGATTTCAAGCTCAGTGCAACTAATTTTTATAGCATATTTTCATTTACTCTTGATTTCTGCTAATTGTGCTCCCAGTTATAGTGACCATGATGGATCAAAGTGACCATGATGAAGAAATATTAAATGACAATAGCGATAGTGCCTGAACTTTGAATAAGAAAATAAAAGTTATGAAAATATTTTGAATTGTGTTCCATTTTACTGTCAAAGTATTGTTAACATTATCGTTGAATTGAGTTAAATTTTTCCATTACTATATAGAATTTGGCAAAATGAAAATGCAGCGATAAAACTCATTCCCTTGTTATTAGTGAAGATTAAGGAATTCACAGATGTGACTAAGTGATAATTTAGTTTTACAGCATATTTTGCGAGGACAAGTTACGAATATCATGACATTTAATATTTCAAATAGATTTGATGATACGAACATTATATTAGCCTCTGTCATTCGTGGTACATACAAACGTATCAATACTGCGAACATAATTTCCGTAATTATAAAATAATAGCCGCTACGTGCAAAATTTGAAAGTTATAATAATGTACTCTGGCATAATTTAACAAAAGTAAGTGATTCATCCGTAAGAAAAGCTATATAAGAATTCGTAAATAATAATAATAGTGACAGATATATCACATCAACTATTGATAGTAGATTGCAGTAATAGAATTGCTAAGCCTTGCATGCAGTTGGTTCTGAAACATCTCTAGAGATTGGAAAAGTTTTAAGTTTCTCTATTGATATATTAAGTATGTCTCTCTCTATATATATATGTGTGTGTGTATTACTATAAGAATTATAGAATTTAGTATAGTTAATGGTTATTGTTAAAAGTGCAACTGTTGAACACAGTTTTTCTACGCAGAAGATAATTCATACATTTGAAAGAAACGCTTAATTAGAAGACAGATTGCTAAAACTAGCAACTATTTCAATTGAAAATCAGCTTTATATATATTTTGATGGAATCAATGGCCAGCAATTTTTATGATAGCGTTGCTTACAAATTTTGCGAAAGAAAATTACTTTTTGACAATGTTTATAAGAAAAATAATTATGAAAAAAAAGTATTATATCATCTTTTTTCAGGTCAGTATATTCATTTTAGAGTAGAAATAAGTTATCTGTTTATTTTTGTCAAGTTTAGTAATTTATTAATAATTTTTTTATCTAAACAAAGCTTCTGTATCAGCAAATCTTACCACACTCTATTGTTTAAAATAGATTTATTTCAATAAAGACCCTTTGTTTTGAACTTATGCCTTGACTGAACAAAATGCATTCGATTAAAGGAACTGGAGGTCAGTTTATTTTTACTTAATTGTGAAAAAAGTAGTAAATTGATTAAAAGTTTACAAAATTGATTTTCTTAAATATTTTTATTCAGGAAAAATATAAAATTATTTTCTTGTACGTATTTATAACATTAATTTCTTCTATTCATTAATTTTACTACTCGCATGCTATTATTTAATAATAGCTGGTATATCCATACTTAACTCAAGTGAATTAATAATATACTTGTCTATATGGAAAGAGAAACACTTTTTTAAAGTGAATCAAATTTTGTGTACAATTTTTAGTGAAGAGCAAATATATCTCAAAGGATAAAATAAATTGTAGTTTATAAAATAACAATTATTTATCTTTAAATAAAGCCGTAACTAATTTTTTATTGTTGTTTTTAATACTCTCTAAATCTGTCTCTTTTTAACAAGAATTAAAATTCCATAATACTGTATTTTATTTCTTTGCACCACTGAATTTAAAAATTTGATAATCCCATTGCCATGAATGCAAAATATTTTAATGAGTAATAATGTTTTAACAAAATACATATTACATATCAATAATAAGCAAGCCAGATGCTTCTTTTTAAGGAATAGAATGGACAAATTATTAAATGTAAAATTTGTGTTATTCAAGTTTTAAAATTAGAGTTATTTTGTTTTGGAATTGAACATATTTTGATTTTTATGTTTAGCAAATTAGTTTTTTAATCTGTTGAATCATTGACTTTAGCTAATTTGTTTAATGTTTCTTTCAGTGTTGTTTGTTTGGAGAAAAATGTTATATTACTCATTTAAAATACTTTATTCTTGGATTTTGAATTATTAAGTATTTTTTTAATTCATCAATGAAAATTAAATGTAACATTCAGTATTATTTAATTTTAATTTCTACTAATATATCTTTACAAATAGGTATCATAATTAGTTACAGCTTCATTAAAAAATAATATTTTTTTTTATTTTATAAACTCTTTTTTTTTCATTCTGAAATTGGTTTTTTTAAATTACGAAAGATTTATGAAACTCTTCAGTGTAAGTTTAAGTTTTCTCCCTGTATGTATGAAACAGTAAGTTTTCTTCCCTATTTGGCTAAAATAGTCATTGCTCTCTTGAAAGATATTTTACCTTTCAAATAAAATTATACCTAAATGTTGGTTTTCATTTAAAATAAAAATTATCCGGGTACCTGAATAGTTATATTTAATATATAGTACCTGAATAGTTATTATATAAGATAGATAAATTCCTCTTTCTGGTTTTTTTTTTTATTATCCTTGCTTTTTTTTCTCTAGATACTTTAAAATTATCAGAAAAATATATATATTATTTTATTTGCTAATGGTACATTTTTAAATTTCGTATTTATTTGCTTCTTAAATTTCGAAAATTATTATATACATTTGTAATCAATACATTATTTTTGAATAAATTATGAGTAATAAAAAGTATTTATAATATTTTACTGTCTTCAAAATCTTGAGATTAAGATAAAAAATTTCTTTCTGAGAAAAGTCTTCGTTTTTCTCCTAATGAAAGTTTGTGATGTAATACAAATAAAATATTTAGCATTCGGCAATGGTTAGTTTATACTAATAGCTTATCATATTAATAATGTTGATTATTTGATTTGTAATGAAAATATAAAACTCATATTAATGGTTAATCTTTACTAATACACTACGTGACTGAGAAATAGTTGCTCGACTCAGTATTTAGTAGGCATTTTTTTCTCAGATTTCATCCGGAATTCGAAGTTACATTGTTTCAATAGGATTATACATGGCTTTAGTTCTTATCGTCGACCAGCACTGCAGCAGTTCTTTACTGACACTGAATAGACGATATATAGAAAAGACGAACCATCCAGTAGTCGCTATTCCAGTTTATCCTAACTATTTTCGACTGAGTAAAGATTCGGGCTTTGTGGTAACCAATTTATGTTGTAAAATCTGTCATCATGTTGCCTGAAACAATTATGAATAATTTGTACACTTGGCATGGTCATCCTGGAATATGCCAGTTCCTTCGGGAAAGAAAATGTCCATTAGTGGGATGGCCTGGTATTAAGAACTTTTAAGTAATACAGAGATTGTATTTCATGTCTAATAAAATTAATAAAAAAAATAAATTTAATAAAATGCTGCTAATACCCCACCAGATCTATTAAAGCAATTACATACCATAATATTGGCTCCATTTGTTTGCATAGTGTGAACGATGTTATGTTCATCAGATATTATCAAGTTCTCTTCCTTACTCTGTTATTGTCCATGGAATGGGCCAAAACTTGACTTATCGAATCAAATGACACTTCTTCACCTCTAAAACAATTTGATTTTTAAGCTCTTTAGCAAAAATTTGAACATTTTTATCGTGCAATCGCCGAAGCTATTGTGTTAGTTGTCATGACCCTATAACGTTGCATTCCTTTAAGTTCTTGTCGCATTGTGTATGTTGAAATCACCTATTATTCTGAGATAAATATTGCTCTTAGATAAACAGGTGAGATATTGGTGTTTTTATACACCATTCGCTGAAGAGACCTTCCGTCCCGAGAATTTAAGAGTTTTTTTTCCTCTTTTATTTATTCCGATATTATGAAGACTCACTATTATCCTTCACGTTTCTAATACTGTGCTGGAGATTTTTCAGCCCATATCCAGTAATTGTAATGATAATTTAAGTTGTTTTCTTTGACTGTTGTCGATCAATTCCTTTTAAACGCTGAAACATCAGTTCCGCGATTGTGCGGAGCAATTTAACATATACTTTTTTTTTACAGAAATGATGAATAGCACAGAGCTTCGGCACTATTTAAAGGGTAAATTAACAGCTGAAGTATGCAAAGTATTCTACTATTGAAGCACTCAGAGTTTCTATGTACTCGCATATTTATTTCACGCCGAGATATTTTTGGCTAGGTAGTGTAGCTTATCATAACAATAAAATGTCAATTATTGAGATTGGAATAAATATACGGATACTCATCAAAGTGGTCAATTTATATTAATAAATAATAGTAACAATTACATCAAATATAGTGAGTTCGAAATAAATATTATTATATGTTCTCATTTTAATAGAAAAATATCATTATGATAAACTTTCACAGACCCTGTATTCTACTAATAATAGACGCAATCAAGACGGTAACCATTATATAAATCATATGCAACCAGTCTAAATGTTTGAATATGCCATATGTTCTCTGTTCGAATCTTTAGAGTGAGTACTATGATTAAACGAGCTACGGAATTCAACACATAAGGAATTAGAAGAGCTGCAATGAATATAGTAGAAGATGAAACGTATAAATGGAGTCCAAATGTTGAAAGCAGTAGGTTTATATGAGACATTTGTGTTATGATATGCTTTGCTCTGTTAATTGTGAGGAAATAGTACAAAGAAAATGACACAAACAAAATCATTTTACTGTACATGATGAAAACTAGGGAATTAAAATTAATTATTGTAAATTCTAATTTTTGTTTAAGTAATAAATCTTATATTTTTCAAAATGTAAAATATAAAAAGAAATTTAATTCCATTTGATAGGGAATTTTTGTACTTCGAGTTTTCTAAGAGTCATAACTTAAAAAGCAATGTATGTTTTGGTATACGGATAAAAAAGGATTCGCTCCATTACAAAATTCTATATTTTTATAAATAAAAGGAACAGAATAATAAGTAATACACAAATACAAGGGGGAAATATGGAAGATTTTATTACAAGTGTTCAATATAACTTCTTTTAGCTCCACATATATTGCTAATTCAATATGCAAATTCGAGCCAAACACGTAGTAAAGGATCCATGGTAATTGATTGTACAGCTGTAGAAATTAGTTGTTTAAATTCACATAAATTTGTGGGTAATGGTGGCACATACACTTTATCTCTTACAAATCCCCAAAGGAAAAAAAATAATATGGGTTCAACTGCGTAACTTAAAGTCCTCTGGTTCTCTGCGACTGATCCAACTGCGAGGTAGCTCTTTGAAAGCTTCTAAAACAGCTTTCATGAAATAGCTTCACTTAGAACACACGAGGACCATGTATTTTTCAAGATATAAAACTTCTGCGGTCTTACATTGTATTCATGTATTACTTTTTATTCTATATTGTTTATTTTTGAATATATGCCGTTTAAAAAACGAATGAATCATTTTAAATAACCCTGCATTAAGATTGTAAAGAAGACCTCCAAAATAATACATGAAAAAATAATGTTGCTCATGATCCAATATTTTCAAATACTTAATGCTCACTCTAAAATTATAAACTATCGCTCAATTTCAAAAATTAATATTTTTAAAGTGCTTAAATCTATTTATTGATAATGATACATTTACAAAAGTATTCCATCTTTTTTATTGTACCCGTACTTTGTAACAAATTTTCAAATGCAATTATTCATTAGAAACAATAAAGTGTTTTCAAATAGTATTAGGTTCTTCTAATAAAATAATAATTACTCAATCAGTAGAGAAATGACTTTTATAGATATTAAGTAGCTAATTAAAAAAAAATGACTATTTTCAGAAAATGGTTGCATGATTATAATCTTTCGAAATAATTTTTCCGAAAATAATACTTACGCTTTTGAAAATATTAATAAAAAAATCTTAGGAGTTTGTGATTTCGACTATAACATAAAACGGTAGATATTTATGTACATATGCTATAGCTGTGTGTGCTTTAATATTTTTACCATAAATCTTTTATGTATGTTTTTAAGAACTAATTATACTCATATTTTATTAATCTCTTCAAATTAGCGTGTAATGAAATTAGATGAATTGTCATAACAATTCCCAACAAGTTTCAATGTTTCCAAATAATAAGCTGGTATAGAATTGAAATTAGGAGAGTGATATACAAACTCAGATACCTTCAGAGTAATTTTGAGATCCCTCATCAATAGCTTCTCAGTGTGATGGTAATAAACAATCACAATACCGTCAGCGTAATTTGATTTTTCAGGAAAACCAAAACTGATGTTATAAAACATTTTATTTTGATTTCATACACCTTTACTTATTATCACCTTTAATACACATTCCTCCTCTATCCCTACAAAGTTCCATGTGAATCTTCCATTGTTTAAAACAGTGCTGGAAGTCTTCTGTCAACTTCATCAGGACGCGTGTCATTTTTCCTTTCACAGCTTCAACGGAATCAAATCTTGTTCCTTTTAACGCAGGTTTTACTTTAGGAAACAAATAGTAGTCCCGTGGCGCACGTTCTGGAGGAAAAGGGAGTTGGTCTAACACTGGGATGCTGTACTTGGTTAGAAACCTATTAATAGACAATGAGGAATGACTTTTCTTCTACAATTCGGATTGTTTTCTTCCTTATTCTTTCACAGATCTCAGCAAGAACGTGAAGGTAGTAGTGTTTATAAATAGTTTGACCTTCAGGAATCCAGATAAGGTACACAATCTTATGAATATGGCAAAAAAAAAGTCATACACTCTGAATTTTGGATTGCTTATTCGAGCTTATTTGGTTTTCGGTCAAGATGGGAGCTCTTCTATTGCATGAATTGGGGCTTCGTTTCAGGATCACAAATAAACTACAACGATTCGTCCCACAGTATTATCCTTTCAATCCTTTTCAATGGCATTCAAAGTGTCATTACAAACATTTTTACTAATTTTTTGTCTTTTAAAAGTGAGAATTTTAGGCACTTACTTTTTGCATGTTAAAGTTGTTACATAAAATTTGTCGCACGGATTCCTTGTCAATTCCTATATTCCCAATTATAACACGAATACTTAATCGACGGTCAGATCAAACCAGATTACCGATGTTTTCCATATTGTCATCCGTTTATGATGTGAATCTTTTTGAACATCTCCTCGGCAATCTTGAAAACTCTTAAACCACTCAAAATCACGAGCACGCGACACACATTCGTTGCCATAGACTTCTTCAATAAATTTCAGTTTTAGTGGCGTTTTTTCCAAATTTCATGTGAAATTTCAAAACGAAACGTTGCTCACTTATCATTTTTTCGGCGAAACAAAAAATAACTCTAATGAGAAAGTAGGTTACGGCTGTATGGATTTCTTTACAAAAATAAGAGGCCCAGCATTCGAAAGAGAAGGATTGATGCTAAGCAAATGTCGGTCGTTTGCATTTGGTGCATGCATACTTCTTCTTTAGCAGTATCAATATCGTTATTTAATAGCCACCAATATAGTTTCTATTAGGGCATTTATTCAAAGTAAGGAAACGATATTCGAATAATAAGGATTTAACTATATCATAAAGAAATAAGAATTTACAATCAAAATAGGGAAAGAGACAAATAAATATTTTTATTCCATTTTATTCCATTTGAATAGAAAATAAATAACGCTCTATGAATCGCAAATAAAATTATTATTTACTCACATGTCATATTTCTCTCTCGAAAGTAAAAGAATTTCTAATAAGTAAAGATAGAATGCTATAGGAATTGATTGCCTTTTCCGTGTTGAGTTTCCTTACATATTTTTAAGTAAATCCTACCCAGATGCTTCGATACTCGCAAACACGTGTGGCGAGAAAACATAAAGTAAGCTTCGTAGCGTGAATTTTCTAAGGAACTGTAAACTTCTTCTTTTTTATTATAATTTTATGCCACTAAGTGCAACGGATGAAAGTTCTTTAAATCAGAACTGGGGAGAAAATGAGAGAAGGAAAGTGATGGATCATGTCATTTTCAATATTCATTCAACGGGAAAAATTCTGTGAGTTAACTAAGATATTCGGAAAAAGTACATATATTTTACGTATAAAAATATCCATCTCCTTAAAAGATCACACAATTTTTATAGTATTATGAGAGAGCTTCTATTTTAACAACATTGCGTCATTTTTTTTTAAATGAGTAATATCTAGAAAAATATAAGTTTAACAATGAGATATAAGCCTTTAATAAAATTTTTTAATTAAAATTTCAGAACTGTCGAAATTTATATAAACATTTTGCTGAGAAATGTACAGTAATTATAAAAAGTTTAAAATTGATTCTTTTGTAAAACTAAAATTTTATGTAGTCTTATAAAACTTTAGTGGAATATAAGTCAGTCACAAGCACTTATGCTACACTTCGAGAAATGCTTTTTATTCATTGTTGCAAAGGATAGCTCAGATGAAATAAATAGTAAAATAAATTAAGTGGACTGTCTAAATTTTCATTAAACAAAATGAAATTTATCTTCTTAGGCAACGATGTGCATTCAAATAGGTACACCATAGTACATGATCGTCATACGTTCCCTCACAAGTCAAAAGTTACATTCAAATAATTTTACAAAACAATTCATACAAGGATGCCAACAACAGTGAAGAAACTAAGCTAATCATAACAAGTTGCCTACACATGTCAACTCTACTTAAAAATATATGTTTAAAATAGATATTACATTTAACAGGCGCGGAGAGTTCCGTTCTACTCTCTGATACAAAAAAAATTCAACTTTTTCGTCACAAGAAAGCGCCATCTAGTGGCGTGTACATTCATTATTATGAAAAATACATATATTTTACTTGTTATATCTATTTAAGGGTAAGAACCTAAATATTAAATAAAAAGAAGCATACAAATAGAATAAAGAGGACTTTGATGTATTTTATTTTTTTAAAAAAAATGGCATGCTGTCTAACAGAATTAAAGAGTTAATTCAACATTTAATTTTGATTAATTTCTTATTAAGTTGTTACTGAAGATAAGGATAAAAAATTTCTCTAGAATGCAAAGCTTCTTGCATATGTATTATAAAAGTATAAAAATATACTTCCCCTTCAGGGAGAAGAGAGAAAATGGGCCATTTTATCTAAAATCAAAAATTATGAAATTTAACAAAAGATCTGAAACCAATATTCAAAAGATATGATCACGTAATATTTGTTTACACATGAAACTATTGAAACGAATACATTTGCATAAAATTTTACCTGAATATATTGAAGGGGAAAAACCTTGGCGTTTAGAGAGAGAGAAAATGTGCAAGTGATTCTTTAAAGGTTTAAATGCATCCTAAGAATCATAATAGACTAACATTTAATTCCTACTGGGTTTTTAAATCTAACAGTTTTTACTTACTTTTATCAGTTAAAGTCCAAATATGGTGAGGTTTGCACACATTTAAACTATTTAAAAAAGCTATTTTCTTTACATTTAATATTCTAAGAGTTTGCCACAAAAAGAGTCAATATTTCCAGATGTTACATTCAGTTTGCTTTATCCACACCAATATAAGGAAACCTAAAGGGAAAAAAATTGAAATTTCATGTAAAATATAGTGTTGAGATTCAAGAATATATATAGAAATATTATAAGAGATATAAGAATTTTCTATATATTTTCAAGAATTTTTTTCAGAAAATATATATATAGAATTTCTACAGAAATATTTACTAAAGAATTTTCTTGATGAATCTCAACATAGAAATTTCTTGAATAAGATATTCAAGAATTTGCTATGTTGAGATTCATCGAGAATTTTCTATATTCTGTACTATGCATTACGTACGTGCATAGGTTGACGGTAAGATATTGTACCATGTAATATATTTTGTATAAAATGTATTAAATAAATGTATGGATTATAAAATATGACACCAGAAAAACGTTTTATAGAATAATTTATTTTATACCAAATTTAAAATCATTTTTAAAGTACAATTTTTTTAACTACTTTAAAATATTTTTTTCTTTGGAATAGACGTAAAATAACAGCATACAAATCATATAAGTAGTAGGTTATTTTGATCTAAGAATTAATTAACATACAATACATTTTCATTAAAAAATTTCTCTTATGATGTGTAAAATAAATTACGTACTATGAAAAAATACATTTATTTCTCTGCGGAGAATATATGATACAAAATACACAAAAATCATTCGATCAACAAACAAGAAAAAAAATTGCTCATTATTTCTTTTTTTGTCTGCATTACATGAAATCTCGTACAAGCTCAAAAGGGAAAAGGAAGCATACAAAAATGTTTTCTCGCCTTTTCTCAGTCACTGCATTACTGGCAGATTGATTAAATGCACCGTACTCAGATATCTGGATTGCCGACACGTAAGTAATCCAAAGCAGACAAAAAAGAAAAGATGAGAACACCACGTTCCCTCAGCTCTCAAAAAACTATTTGCATTTCCTCTTTCTTATCGTTTACCTACTCTTCCAAGATCCTCAGATGCAATAAATGAATACTCTTCACGAAACAGGCTGGGAAAGTAAAGGGGAAATATCATGAAATCATTGAAAGTCTCTGTGATATTCCCATCATTTTGAAAAAAAAAAGCATTATAAAATAGAGTAAAAAAAATTGATAAATGCATATTTTTGTTTCATTAATATGAAATATTCTTCTATATAGCAGCAAGTTTTATCAGTAGTTAGATAAGTTTTAAGTTTCACACATAATATATTTAAGCAAAACACGTATTTTCAACACTCGAAAAAAAATATGAAAGAATTCTCTACCAATTTTTATGCAAGGAAACATATTTTTTTAAATTTATTTGTTGATTAATTTCTCTTTTATAAAAACGGTGACTTATCTCCACCACTCCCATTTGGAGCTGAATAGAATAATGCAAATTTAATGCCTATTTTTTTTAAAAAAATTTAAATTAAATTTCCGAAATAAATGTTACTTGGATTCCGAATTTCATGTTTTCATAATCATGAACTTTCTTACCTAAATATCGTGTAGAATTGTTTTACAATTTGAAGAAAATCATTTTCAATCACTATCATTATTTATTTGATTAATCCGAATATTTATATAATGAGTAGATTTCAGAGAGAAGTTGCTATTATCACAACGAATTTTTACTTACAAAATTCGAGTATAACGTTACTATACTCATTTATTAAATGTGTTTCATTTCAGTGATTTTCAACAGAAATAAGGATTAAACGCAGGACAGTGTAAAAACTGAATTTTATGGTGTTTGTATACTCCCTTTATATATGCTAATAATATTATAAAAAAATTATTATTATTATATATATATATATATATATATATATATACATATCGCTCTATAACGATATTTTTTGGGTCAAAATAATATATCGTTATGAAGGGAATCAATACAAGGACGAAAAGAATTTTGTTCTTCTAGACCAGTGGCGTCACCAGGGGTGCTTTACTTTCTTTCAGCACCCCTCGCTATCACGCATATAATAATAAGCATTAAATGGAATAAAAACAGAATGTTTACAGTGTTAAATAATTTTTACAACATCCCCCTCCCACCCCCTCCCCAAGTTTTGGTGAAGTAACCTTGCCCACGATTCTGTTGACTCCATATCCTATAAATTCTTACAGCATATTTAAATAATAAATTCTGATATGTATATAATTAAAAAGGCCATCTGTAAAATGCATTCGGTAGAGTATATATATATAAACATACATTTGATGAGCTGTAACTTAGAAATGAATATGAAGAGCCTCAATTGAGTACACAGCTTCTCTAGGAGATAACTTCGACTTTACTATTGCTAATTCATCATTTTCAGTTACATCATTATTATCTTCTGACTCTTCAATTTCAACGTTATCACTTCTTATTTCAGAAAGAATGTCTTCATGTGTTAGTTCCGAAACGATCTGTGCTTGATCATCAACATTTAAATAATACTGAACTGATATGTCAAATATTTTTTTCCAGTTTTATCTTTGTAATAGGTCAAGGAATTTTAAAGATCTGAATTATTTTTTCTTCCGCAGAATATCCGTAAAAAGAATTAATTTGACGATTTTCGTCATTTTGAACGAAACCAGCTTTTTTTCCAACAATTAGGTGAGGATTGTGGCTTCATTTCCCACAAACTCCCATCGACCCATTTTCTTTTACAAAAACAGTAACAAGCACTGTGTGCTTTTGATTAATATTAAAAATAACTTTATTCAATAACTGTTTTCTGCAGTACCCTTTGAAGCATTTTAATGCCCATATCAAGGAACTATAGAGCTGCAGTAGTATTTGGTGGAAAGATGTAAGCTTCTACACTTCGAATTTTGGAATGTGTTTATGTGCAGAGTTGATGTTGGTTAAAAGTGCAATGTTTTCCTTTTCGATTTCAGAATTTTATCCAGTTTCAATTGCAATTCACTAAATATTTTCGAAGTCGTCCAAGCTCACTTCTTTGCAGTGTAGTTTACTGGTATGCTCTTAATGTCTTAAAAATATCTTGGCTGTAAGAATCTTCCTATCACAAGAGGTTTTAATTTATCATTTCCCGACATATTTGAACACAGTAATGCTGTTAATCTCTTTTTGGATTTATTACCAACATTGCAGGTCTATCCTTTAAAAGATAATGCTTATTCAGATAACATGTGGAAAAATAACCCCGTCTCGTCTGCGTTCTAGACATTTTCAACGATATATTTTTCAAAAATCTTACACATTTCTCTCTGACCCCATGCGCCTACGTCCTCCAGAGGCCCTGCTTTTACTTCACCATGTAATTCATGGACAGGTATCTCATATCGGTCCCGCAACCTTGTTATCCATCCATTGCTAGCTTTGAAATCTGGACTTCCCATCAACCATGATAATTTTCTGGCTTGCTCGCAAATAATTGGCCAATTAAAGCTAAAGCCAAAGCCCGCTTTTCTCTAAGTCATTTCAACATGGCAGCATCTATTTCGTCATTTAAAGTTGACTTCATCCTCTTTATTTGTGGATCAGTGTCATTAGAGTAGAAAATGTTTACAATGCCCTTCCGTTTCTATAACAGTTCTATAACAGTGTTGTGAAAATCCATATTTTTTGTAAACATCATCTTGCTTCATACATCTATCAATATATTTTATGGTGTTGAACTTCCCTTCGATTAATATTTTTTTCTCGGGGTCATTTTTTTTTTCATTTTCACTACACAAACTTCAAACCAAACTCACACAGAAAGTTCATTAATAAATTAGTGAAAATCTTCTAGCATAGTGCGAGAATAATTCCCGATTCGAATTACCGTAATTGAGACAATTTACTTGAGGTTAAAATTCATATGATATTAAATGTAAACAAAAGAACGTATCATAAAGTTTACTCCCAGAAGCTTCGAGGTCTTATTTATCACTTCCGGTGAAAGGAGTCCTTGACCATTTTTCGAAGAGGGGGGGGGGTAGGATTAAGTTTAAAGTTGTGTTTGCCAGGAAATGTCAACTCTATTTTCCCCTTCCAAGAAATGCATTTTCTTATAACCAAAGAAACATCAGCAAGAGCAAACAAAACTTCGATGAAGATTTTCGACAGAGAATGTAACTTGAGAACAGAAACCAATGGTCCAACAAAATTTTATCTAGACTTTCTTTCTGTAGTGTTTAATTCGTCAGTTGGACTTCGGAAATATTTATCGTTTTAGAAATATTGTGATGGAATGGAAAATATTACCCTTGTTGTAGGCAGAATTATCGTTGTACAGAATATCGGAATGCTGAGAACTACTTTACATTAATCGAAGGGAACTTAATCCAGGACTGTGAAAAAATATCAAAATAGAGAGAATTATCGTTATAGAGGATATCGTTAAAGCGAGATTATTCTGTATACTGAAAATTTATGAAAAAACAGTTAATAAATTATT
Source organism: Nephila pilipes (assembly GCA_019974015.1). NCBI lineage: Eukaryota > Metazoa > Arthropoda > Arachnida > Araneae > Nephilidae > Nephila > Nephila pilipes. Next base: position 15,434 of record BMAW01125917.1, read on the forward strand.
TTAAAAGACAAAAGAAATGTTCAAACAAAATAAAAAGTAATTTGATACAAAAATACATGAATAAAATTTATCTCTCTAAAAACTAAAAGAAAATAGCAAGGAATCAATCATATAATAAAAATTACTAACGAAAATTTCAAAGGAATGAAGATTCAAAATTTTGAGAAGAAAATAATACATTCATCAAAAATGAAATCCTTGAAGACAGATATCATACACTCTAAGAAAACAAATCGTCATCACCTTCTAAACTAAAAAAATGCTAGCTGTTGGTTGGTTATTAGTTGGCTGGTAAAAGATTAAATTGGTCCAAAGGAGAAAAAAAGTGCAAGCTCTCTGTGATAAAAATAATGTAAGTCTTCCTGGCAAGATCACTAACTAGTCAACTTTGTGCTCCTAATGTGAGGTGAGATTGAAAAAGGATCACAGTTCACTTTGATTTTTAATATATTCATAATATGTGAAGGTATTTAAGATATGTATGAAATAATCATGCTCTACGCAATTACTGAAGGAGTTTTTAACATTGTTAAACTTGACTATTTTAAGTGTGGTCTAAGTGTTATTATGCAATAAAAAGTTTAATAAAAAATTCTTATCAATTTATATAGGTAAATTGCTGTTCCCTAAAAAGGAATTTCAACTACAGGGGATTTGAACCTGTCTATTTTATAATATATATTTTAATTCGTCTATTATCAACAATTCACAAATCAAGATCAAGAAATTCTATTCTATTAGTATTAAAACTAGTTTTTAACACTGTGAGGTAATCTAGGTAAAATGAAACATTTGATTTGACACACACACACATATATATATATAGAAACTCTTTAAAGTCCTTTGCCACCCTCTTAACTTCGGAAGGGCTGCTGCTATATTCTTAGAAGTGGTGTCTAAGTATAGCAAAGTAGTCATACGCTATTGAATGAAACGACCTACTGTGCCGCTTGGTAAGACACTGCGTAGTTAATTTTCCTATCTCGAAAACGAAACGAGAGATGGAAAAAAAAGTGATTTACAATGTTGTAGAGCATAATTAATTTAATTCGAAAAGATATCTTCTGTATATTAATGCGCATAATAGAACGATTAAAATGCGTATTTGTTTTTTTCTCGTGATTTTCCCACTTTGCCCCATCGTAGTGTCGTGTTTTGCCCTTTAGATAACCGATTCTCCTTTCGTTCAAGTTTCGTGACGTCAAAGTGTAAAAAAATCACGAAATAACGAATACTTGTTTTTTTTCCTTTCTTTTCTTCGCCTTAATGTCCACAAGTTATCTTTTCGTAATAAATCGATGTTGATATGCAACTTTGTAAATCTCTGTTTTTACATATCTCCTTACAGTTTCGAGTTAGGAATGATAATTCCTCAGTTTTTCTCCAGGTGGCAAAGAAGATAATTTCCTTCAGTAGCGCATGGCTATTATACTGTATCTAGACACCCCTTTTACGGATATAGAAGCAGCTTTCCGATGTTTAAAAGGTAATAAGGGACTTTAGCGTACATCTTGTATATATATATATATACATTCTACAACAAAAAAACAACGACGCACCAAGAAGTTGTCTAACTTGCATACATATTGTTGGATGTGCAAAACATAGAAAAACAAATGATTACAATTTCAGAACAATTTAATGATTTACTTCTGAGCTTGGCAATTTCAAATAGAGGAATTAAATAAAGTGTTGGTTTATCTCTGGAACTGATGCAAGTTTTGTCACCCAGTGTAGCATAGATTGTTAAAGTTCCCAGAAGGTGTCCTGCGGAATTTCGTTCCATTTATCTCCAGCTATTGCGCTAAATCATCAACATTCAGGGATGGTTGTAATCTCCTTCCCATATGGAAATGGATCAGTTGGCCAAGGAAGTGTAGAAAAAGATTGCAGACAGTTCATAGCAATATGTGCAGTGTGAGGCAGGGCATCATCTTGTTGAAAAGTACACCCTGAGTGTCGCAAAAGGAACGATAACACAACCGGTAGTAGAATGTTTTATACGTACCGCTGTTTTGTTAATCTGTCCGAAATGATTATCAAATTGGTCCGGCTATCAAAGAAGATGACACCTCAGACTATAATGCCCTATTGTGGGCCTGTGTGGCATGCTATAGTAAGGGTAGGATTCCCAAGCTGCCTTAGACGTCTTCAGCAACATCTCCAGTTGTCGTCAGGGTACAGTTAGAAACAAAGACTATACTTCACTAGTGAGCGCAGATCCAAATTGATTGAGCTCGACACCACTGTAATTGGAATTGATGGTGTTCAAGCGAAAGAGGTAAATGGAGTAAGAGTTGACGCGAGTGTAAATTCTGCTATCTTAGTCATCTATCGAGGGTCATGTTTGATACATGTGTGCAGGTCCCACGGTGGAAGCTAATATCGCCGAATCCGTTGCTGTAACAACTACTCTGACCATCGCTCTCTCTACCAGTTCTATCATGTAATGCGTTCAACCACTACAGTTTTGAAGTTCATGTTTACCGTTATTGATCCACACTTTCCAGCATTGTCTAATCGCCGCAATGCTTCGATTCAAATGACGAGCGCTTGTTCGCTCAACCATCCTCCTTCATTCCGATAGCACGACCTCTTTCAAACTCGGACATCTGCACGTAATGTGCACGAATCCTTCGGCGAGGTATTGTTTCTGTCGGCGTAAGATATCCACGGTCGAATTGTGACCAAAATTTGACCACCCGATTGAGAATAGCACCTTTATATACACATGCTGAATGCGCAGTTTCGATGCGTTGGGCTCCTGCTATTCATTCATATATATATATATATGAATAAGTATATATATATATATAAGTGGAGATACAATGACGCCCATTGAAGTATACATAAGGAGAGACATTAAAAGTACCAATCACAGAACAATATATATACAATATTGCTTATGGAAAATCTTTAATCAGCAAAGTGGAAAGATAGTTTAAACAATCAGATGCTCTAAAGTGCAAACAAAATAACACTGAAGGAGATACAACGAGGTGAATTATTAAACCTTTTTTATGTGAATTAGAGAAATGCACCCAAAATAATACAAATTTATCAGCAAAATCATAAAATAAGACAAGACCCATGTTCCATTAGAAATGTATGAAAATAAAAAAAGAAATTAAGGTACTGGATGCACATGTAATACTCTCTACAACAAAAAAAAAAAAAAAAAAAAAAAACGACGCAAAAAGAAGGATTTGTCCGATTGTAATGAAATTTCGTATACGAAGATATTTGGACCAATCATGCAAATGATTAAAATTTAATGTCCAGTGATTGAATAGTAAGAGCAACAGTGCATCAGAAATGTGCCCTCAGCAGGTGTATATATAAAACGATTCTCAATCTCTGATGGTCAAATTGTCTGTTGTATTGTGATTTTGGATATCTATCAACGACTGAAAAAATGCCTCACCGCGGGATTTGAACTCATTACAAGCAACTGTAAGAGTTTGAAAGAGGTCGTATCATTGGATTGAAAGAGGCAGGTTGGGCAAATCGGAGAATCGCTCGTCACATAGGTCGAAGCGATGCAGCTCCCCTTAACCAGGAGATATGGTCTGTGGTGCCATTTCCCTTGAAAGCTGGACTCCTTTGGTAGTCATTAGAGGCACACTCATAGCACAGCAATACGTCGACGACTGTATATGACCTGTTATGTATCGTTTCTTTGGCAGTCCTTTGGCCTTATTTTTCAGCACGATAATGCCAGACAACATATTAAGACCGGCACATGTTGCTATGAACCGTCTGACCGCTTGTCAAACACTTCCTTGGCCAGCTAGATCTCTCTTCAATCGAGCATACCTGGGATATGATGGTAAGATGACTACATCTATCAGAGAATATTGATGACCTAGCCCAACAATTGGAGCTAAAATGGCAAGAAATACCGCAGGAGACCATCATGGGACTTTATCATTCTATGGCACGTCGTGGGGTAATTTGCATCTAGGCTAGAGGAGGGTCAACACCTTATTGAGCTCGTTACTTTTTAACTGTGTAACTCTGAAATAAGGTATGCAATTTTTCGGAAATTTTAATCATTTTCTATTCTGTACATAATTTTCCTATCCTCCAATGTCTGTTTCCATCGGACGACTCATTCTTGTTGCGTCCTTTTTTTTTGTTCCCGAGTGTAGATAGTGATCGGGATGATCATCTCTTCCTATTGATGTTGTTCCTTAAGTGCATAATACAAATACTACAGTTGTATTGCACACCACAAAACATTTTGTGCGAAATTTGTATATATTGAAATCGACACCACTCAAGTTTTTGCATTACGCTTTGTGGATGTTTCCTCGTACATTCTTGCAAGTCCAGATGTTGCAACCTAGAAACAAGGAGCAGCTTATCTTTGCAAATCTTTCATCATAAGATATGGTGAAGAAAACAGGTTTGTCGCAATGGATATTATACTTTTATGTGGCCCGTTTCTCCTTAACTAGGAACTTGAGCACTAGGAATTCCGTTCAACGAGTAGACAAAACTCCTCATAATGTGGCAAAAGCACATTTATATAAAGCTAAAATGACTGTGCTGTACGGCATCACCAGCACAATCGTTCTCTGTCATACTTATTTGAGGACACAATTTCAACACATATGAATGCGTGCTCTATCACAAGGACTTGGTATATAACGGGGGGGGGAGAGCAGAGTTAAGAAATTCTACAATCTGAAATGTGAAATATCCTAATGGACATTATATGGATGTAATTTGGTTCTCTCCAAACGTCACCATAGTTGTAAATCACGAACCTAAATTAAAGAAATCCTCCAGTTCTAATTCTTCTTTATGCATGGCCTAATCAAACAAGAAAAGCAGTCTGTGATTGGTTTTCTACATGTGCCTTGCATTAATGCATCTAGTTTAAAATGTTAACTTTAATAAACATCTTGAATTCAAGTCTACAAGTAAACTATTTGTAAGTATTGTCTGATCTTAATATGGATCATTCTATACAGTACAGCAAGGGATTCATAGCTGTTAAAAGGTTAAGAAATTGGTTTATGCTACCATGATCGATATTTGGATGAATTTTCAGTGTGCATCTAATTTCATAAACCAACAGTCACATGCATTCGACCAATCTGCAACAATACTTTGGTGATAGAATCCTTTCCCGTTACTTCACAGTTTCATGTCTACTGCAATTCTCGACTAAGTACGATGAGTTCTGGAGTTAATAGGGATTTTATGGGCTTACCTGAAATGTATTAAACATCAAATCTAATACATTTATCAGAATTGAAAAATGTCATAAAATTATAAATTTATACATATATTTCTCCTACTAATAAAAAAATGGGTTTCGAATCATATATTTATATGTCAAGAAAATATTACCATTTTTATTACATGACACCAATTATAACTTTATTGGAACTGCTATAATTTAAAATAGTAAAGTCATAATTGAATCCATGAAAGGCCAAGTAATTTATTCTGTGTATGGTTTTGATTTTACTTTTATTTGACATTATCTTCAATAATAGTGAGAAAAAAAATAAAATTAAAGTGATTTTTCAAATATTTAATCAATATATTTCAAGTACACTTTTATATTTTGAGAAACTTAGTACTATTATTATTCTGTATTAAAAGAAAATTACCTTTCATGTTTTAGAGAACATTATAAAAATGTTACAACATTCCCCCAACGTGTACGATTCAGTAACAGTTTAACAACTCTTTATTTATATTGTTATGATAACATTCATGAAACATTTTTGGTCTACTAAAAACTTGCACTTTATTAATAATAATATTTGGAACTACAATTATTTAAAACAAAGTATTCATTTGCATTTGCATACCAACTACATTTAACTGAGGACATGTAAATTAAATCGAATATCTGAATAATAAAATTACAATTATAAAGTTAAAATTGTAACGCATATATTAAAAAAAATGTTATTAAAATAACTTAAAAATTCTTGATTTTTTTTTTATTTACAATGTTCTAATAAATATTTAGCTTTTAAATAAGTCGTTGTAAGTACTTACAACAAATAATGTATCAAAATACACGGTATTTAAAATGATAAAATGAGAAGCTGCTTGATAACTAAATGAGTATGAAGCATATTCTGATATCTCTTTATACATGAAGAAAAAATTGATCGCTTTTTTTTCCTTTTCAGATACTTTAACGGATCTATTAAAGAGAGTTGAAGGATAAAAAAAAAAGAAGAAAGAATGGATTGAGATTCCTAAGCTTCTTTTGTCGGAAAATCAATTCTGCATTTTTTGAGTCACCAGATGCGCAATACGAGATAATGATTAGACTGGCTAAAAATCTGTTGAGATTTTCTCATTCAAAACTTTTAAGCCATATTAAAAATTCTTCGAAATTCAAGTATATGTTTTGCGCTAATGTTATACCCTTCTTCCTGTTTAATTTAAAATGAACGGATTTCATTTTACTCGTAGAATCCAATGAAAATACATTTAAGTAAGTGTTGCTTTCATAAATAGTTAAACGTTACAAATGTGAAGTAAGATCTAATATATATATATTACGCTCAAGAGTAAGGCAAATTTCGACATTTTTTTTCATTCAATAGGAGAGTATGCAACATTTTTCTGATACAAGTATCTTAACTGTGATTTAAAAATGACATATTTTACTAATAATTTTTTTGGGATCATTTTCGTACATCGCAATTTATATAGTTTTAATATTTGATTGCTTAAGTATTTAATTTTAGCACATTTGTTATACCTGTGAGATGTACGACATGCATTTGTATTTAAAACACATATTCATTATGTACCAATATCAAATATACTCATTGTGAGAGTAGCTAGTTCAAATTGAAACGGTGCCTCTTCTCTAAATTAATTAAATTATTTGACCTCATTAATTTTGAAATAAACATATTTATAATGAATAAACTAAGCCAAATTATGTGATTGTATAGAGAAGAAAAAGATTTAGATCATAGATGAGAATAGGGAAGATATTGAACAGTGAAACATATGAAAAGACAATCATTAGGTACTTTCAATTAGTTTATTGAAACAACGTGATTTTAAGTCAACAATTCTTACTTGAAAGAGAATGATAACTGCGTCCCAAACTTTGAAGTTTAATTCGGCACATAACTTAGAAAGTGTAAATCGCGAGTATTCTATGTTCGCTTCCATGTTAATGTTGTGTGTGTGTATTGTATGTGAATGGGCCTATTTCTAGGAGAACTACTTAAATTTGATACTAGTAATTATGCTGTATAACCACAAAGAAAGAGGGAAACCGCCCATTCTTCCTGAAAATGCGATTTACATTTCTGAAGATTAAACGTGCATTGACTATATTTACTGACCTTTCTAGACTTAATTCTACTTGTTTAATAAGCAATATTCCATATTAAAAGAGCAAGTTCATTAATTACGATTATAAATCAAGAAATTGTTCTCTCTCCTTTTTTTTTGTCTGTATTAATAGTATTTTCATCACATATGTAATTAAATATGTTGTCTTTTCGTGATAGTTCTTTTAACTTTGTTTCAGTGATTATTATTTTAAATTAAATTCATTACTGTTATGCAATTCAAATACATAACAGTGAATATATGAAGTACAATCTAACATTAAAATCCTATTTCTTTAACATCATTATTTTCATTTTTTTATATTAATTGTTAATTTAAAAAAAAAATAACCCATGCAATAAATAGCTAAATAATTTAAATTTCCTTAGAACCATAAAACTTTCATGACACTGTAAAAAAATGTTAAATGAATTTTTAATCTTAAGGGTAATAATATATATAAATGTGATGAAAAGTAATATTTTAAATGAATTTTACAGAAGTATATAAAATAACAATTACAATTATATTTAGTGTTTTTTAACTGTTAAACCTTGAAAATTGAAAAACAACTATTGCCTACTACCAATAATTGTTTATAATCTAAAAACTGTCTAAATTAATTTAAAGTTTCTTATAAAATTATAGTTCATGACATATTTTTCTTAAAATAGAGTTTTAACTTTATTTCTCTCACATATAAAATAACAGTTTCTGATTACAAACATTCAATTGATTATTGCATTTTTATTCAGCTTCTTTGATGGAGCTTACACAAAATCTTGCATAAAATCTTATACACTTAGAATAAAAAAAATATTTCCATTATTTAAGAATTGAGAAAGAAATATCATTTAATAGAAAAAAAGTTAACCATATTTATGACTCTAACCATATTTATGCAATATGTATAGATTGTGTTTTTTAGACACAATCTATACATATTGCACCACAACAGCATCCGTTCCTCACGCAGGTTGAAAGACAACGTATTAAACAATGGTTATTTAATTTCAAAAGTATATGTAAATATAGAAAATACATGAACAATTAATTTTTTTATTATTGAACAATTTAATAAACAAATGAAGGAATTCTTTTCTTTTTTCAAAACTTAATTTTAAAAATACAATTGATTCTAATTTTTTTTTTTGAGAATTAACTACACATTTAAAAAAACTAAATTTTATGGTTTTAGAAATTACTATTTAAATATTGCCCCAATTTCTGTAAATGCATGATTGTATTCGAAAATATCATCGAAAGTCATTACATTATGTAGTATTATGGAAATTATTTTTATTTTTCATCATGATTGTATGATTAATCAAAAATTTATTTAATCAAAATCAATCATGCAGATTATTTGGGATCAGTACCATTTATAAATTGTAATATAATTTAATGGACATTGAATTCAATAACCTTATAGTTCTAATAATATTTAAGACAAGCAAATGAAAACAAACAGAGTTACTCTTTATAAAACATAACTCATAAGTGTAACTAAAATTTCATTTTTGATATCGATCATCTTTAAAAAAACATCGATGTTGTGATGACAAGATAAAAGTGATTCAAACAACAAGCAAGATAGTAAAAATCTAATATTTCACATTTTATATCCGTCTTATTTTTAGGACTTCTTGAATCCTTCTTTGATTGGATCTTTAAATCACAGAAAAATATCAGCAGTTTTGAGAATTGAAATTGGATAGTCTAATTCTGATTAAACTCTTCTGTGAAAATCGAAATTTGATCGGTGGTGTTTCTCAAATCTGTGATCAAAAATACTTCATTAAAGGAAAGATATGTGAGACATTTTTTCCCTTCTGAATGTGAAGGTGATACAAAGCATTTGTATAAAAAGTGATGGATATCGTAAATTGTCAATGATATTCGTAAAAGAGTTCTTGAATGATATATGAGAACGAAAATTAGGAGAGAGAATTGTTTTTGCTTATAAAGAATACTATGCAATATAAAAAGCAGTCATTCATTCAAATAGATTTAGTGTTACATTACTTCATTTCATGCAAATTTGCAAATTTGAAAGCCTTGTTAGCTGAAAGTGACTGAATTTAACTTTTGATTCATTGTAATCCTAGACTTGCTATTGAATACGGAATCCTTGAATGGAAGGGAATGATTATGTTATTTAATGAAAGAAAGAAGAATTATAAAAACTGAGCTTCTCATTTCTGTATTGATATTTTTAAATGATAAATACACTATTATTAAAGAGTCATATTATTCAGATAGTATTCGTTGACAAATATTTTTAAAATTTTAAAAATGTTCATTTTCGGGAGCATAAAATAACATCAAATGTGAGTAAAGAATGAAATAATGTGAGACAAAATAAATAGAAAATCGAAATATTCAGCAATCCCTAGTAAAGGTAAATGAGTTTTAGTCGGCTAAGATTGATAGCGACTATTTCTGAAGATAGTAATCATACTCAAATTGCATTTTTAAACATAATTTTTTTATCAACATCCATCGATTTCAATATTCAATAGAAAACTGCATGTTTTGTTGTGCTACTTATTCCTATTTTAAGCACTACTTTTTTTTCTGTATGTTTTCATCGTGTTTATTTTCAGAACATTAAATAGCTTATTGATATCCCTTACTTACGTAACCTAACAGTTTTTAAAGGCAACGATATAAGATGCAGGTCAGGATTTGATGCGATATCAGATTGCTGTAGACACTTATTACTTTAACGGTATTTTACTTGAATATAAATATATTACTACATCAATGTCGAATCCTATTATTTACTATTTCTATGCATTTCTTTTTCATAAACTGCAGAGATCTATATACATAAAAATCAAAAATTTCTAATCCGACAAAACAAAAAAAGTCACATTAAATGATATTTTAGCAAAAGCAATTTAAACACAATCATGTAAAATATAATATTTATTATTAACAAATATTTGAATTAGATAAATATAATAATTTACATCCTAATATGTTATATATACTTCTCTACCAGTTCTTTAAGTTAAAAAAAGTCGAAAAAAAAATAACGCAAATAAAAATAATAATAATGTAATTGTAAAAATGAAATATATCAGTTTTTGAATTTCGGCTTATGTATATTCCTTGACTAGAGTTTAGATGCTTCAGATATATCCTTTTGCACAGATATTGAATTAGACTTTAAAGGTAGAAAATAGCTTTGTGGTATTGTTATTAGTTATATTTTACTTATTCATATATGTATGATGTTAATGCTTCAAACTGAGACTTAAAAGAGACTACGCTCTAAAAATTATACGGATTCCAAGAAAATGAAGAAATTAATGTAATCATATATTAGAACGACCGTAACGTTATTTTCATTACTTTTACATATTAAATGTTCTTAGTTTTAATGTCTTCGCAAATTACTTTTTAAATTAAAATGTAGAGCATAAACATTTTTAATAATACATATATATTTCGTTAAAATAATTAAAATAGAAAAATCATTTGAAAGCAATGTATTAAAATTTATTATTTATTGTCATTTAGAAATTAGATTACATCATTAAACAAAATATTAATTTAAAAAAATTGTATTTAAAAGCAATTCAGTAATTAGGAAAATATATCACTACTTGTATAAATTAAACTAAATTAATACATTGAGGAACGGAAACTCTTCATTTACGGTAGAATATAAATTGTAAAACCGTCAAAAAAGCAGTATATATTTAAAAGCTTTCGAAACTTATTAATAGCTGGATACAGTTGGCATCAATATTAAGAGTTTAAATGAGATTATGATGCTAATGTGGTAATTAATTTATTCATTTAGAATAGTAAACTGATTCTTTAATTACATTTTCAGAATTCAAGCATTATGCTGGATAGACTTGAAAATTTTCTAAATAATAAACAAATACGTATGTATGTATATATTATACATACATCTATATATATATATATATATATATATAACAGTGTGTGTGTGTATGTGAATTTAAAATAAATATAAATTTAAAATTCAGTAGAGTATTTATATATGCAATGTTCTATAAACTGAACATAATTGAACTTTTAAAAACTAAAATTAATATTTTTTAAAATTTAATTTAATTATTCAACCTTACATATTTATACAAATGTTGCGTAATACTAAAAATTTGTAATTGCTTATCAGAAAAAATCAAATTGACTATTGAAGAAAAATTCTCATTTCATAACATGTGCTATGGATGAAATAGATTTTGTGGAAAATGTGCCACAATCCTAAAAACCATTTTTAGAGAAACACGCAAATACAGATTTACATTCTATAGAATGACACGTTTATTTACAATTTTAAAGTTAAATTTTCGTAAGTTCTGTTTACCAAATTCTCATAAATAATACATTTACAGAATTGGCAAAGCTATCTAAATTTTCTAACAACAAAATCAAAAACTCGAAAAGCCTCTTAATGTTGCAAGTATATCTCGAAATAATTATATATATATATATATATATAAATGAAGCTTTTAAGCTTGTCAAAGATTTGAAATGCGAGTTTCAGTTTAATTACTTATTATTTTATGTCATATTCCTCATATTTGAAGAACGATCATCATTTCATATAGATTCTACAAATGTGCGGCATATTTTTTTTTTGTTTATTTGTTTTATTAATTATTTATTTTGCTTTCATTCTTATTCATCGGCAGGATGTTACAGAATAAAAATGATAAATTTACTTCTGCCTTTTAGAATTTTTCTCTCCGGCATAATAATACTGTTCTTATAATTCATTAATTCCGACTTTGTTATTTTAATGTACCGATGAAAGAGGTATTTAATTCCCTCATTGCAAAAAAGAAATTCGAAATAATCATTAAAAAAAATTACTGAAGTAGAAAACATCAGTTTCTTACAATCTAAAGCTATACAGAGCTAAATATCACTGATGTGCATAACTCAATTCTTTATTTACAGTTCTAAAATACTATGTTGAACATTTGGTTAAGCTCTAAAGTAGATACCTTAATACAGAAATATGTGCTCAAATACAGAAAAAATAAAGAATATACAGAAAAATAATAATGTATACAGAAAAATAAAGTTAAATTATTTTTTGAGAAAGCTGCGTTACAAAACATTCTTGATAATATTATAATTCTTTGCATGCCTATATGCATACATCAAGAGCCAATAACTTTATTTATTGGTTCGTAATATTTTAATGAAGTAAATAACATGTTTCTATTTTTTAATGCTATTTTATAACGAGTCAAGCTCGTTTTATGTGATTATTGGAATTTTTAAATAAATTAATATTAAATTTAATTCATAAATAAAATTAATTCAAATAAAATAAATAAGTTATATCTGGGGTCTATGTAGAAATAGTAATATTTAAATTTTTATCCCTTTTATTGCTTAATAAATTCATTAATAAGAAAATAAAATTATGTTTCTTCCAGAATAAAATAAGATTTTTACTAGTATCGTAGCATTAAATTTGCTTTAATGTAAGCATAAATTATTTAATTACATTTCTTACTACTATCGTTCATGATTCAGATTCAGTCGAGTATATAGTTAAAAACTGAAAATACTTCAACTTATATAGTATATTTTGAAATTTGAACAAAAAAAAATTCTTCTCAGGAATGCTGTTTCGTTAATTTATTTTGATATTTTCTTAACTAATTAACCTCTTAAAGATTCATGTAGGTAATACCTAAAGATGCTCTTATTAATTTTAATGTTTACGAAGAGAACTAATTAGTATGGAAAAAAGAAGTTATAATTCATTCATTGCATTGAAAAAGCATTAAATAGCAACATATAATCATTAAGGAACATCAAAGTAATAACATTTAATTTTTTTCACCATTATCAAATGGTAATCTAAGCTAATAAGTAAAATAAATAGAAACATCAAAAGAGTTAAATGAAATATGAATAAACATTTTAGAAGTTGACTGTCGACTTGAATTATGTAGTCTAAAAGTGGGACAGGCTATAAAAATATTTTTATTCTGCATCTATCGCTTGTTTTGAATCCAACTGAATGATTACATACAACTTTTCTTTTAAAATATTATCAGTCCTAATAAAAATCTAAGCATATTTAATTCATTCCTTTTAAGAATTTATTCTAGATCTAAAGTCTTTTTAGTATCTTTCAAAAGCAACAAGCGTAAAAGAAAGAAAAACTGTCATTCAGTGAGTTCAATTCACATGCAAGATTAAATGCCTGTTATACCAACAATGAAGCGTACATTGCGTCACTATGTGAAATTCATGTACATAAGCTATTGAAACTTCCTCTTCGATTTTTTCTACTCTTATAATTTAAATTTACTCGTTATTTATAATTTCTTCTAAACGATAATACCGATGTCTAGATATAAAGTCTACGTGTAGAATAAGAAACAATTAAAATTTTATAGGTGTTCAAGGATAACAAGAAGAACAACTTTATGTAACGAAAAAATATCAATATGACTTTGAACCCATATGGAATTCACGCTGGTTGTTATATATATATATATATATATTGCGTATTCGTAGAATTAACTGATTTTTCCCAAACACATTGCAACTCTTGATAATATCTAAATGTTCAAAAAAAATAGCACGATAACGTAAAAGTAGGCGGAAAGGAATATTGAGTTGAAATCTGGTGATTTAGTTGACTAAGAAATTGAAACTTTTGACAAATACAAAGGCAAGCATGAGATGGAATTTTATGCGTGATAGAGCATTATCCTTTTTTACATACATGCATGGTATAACAAGAGTGGAAGGAATACACAAATGAGCATAAAACATCTTTAATATTCTGACAGGCTTTAATGGTATCATCCATTAATGCCAATCAAAAGTGTTAGCTATCAAATGAATTGTTACCATAAGTTGTAACGAAGTAGTTCATAAAATTCGTACTACTTCATGATATTGCATACTACAACGATCACAGTCATATGCATGTATTCTGAATCTTATAATATTTATTAATTCTATCAATCAAAAGTAGGAGATTGATACGTTGTTTTGCTTAAGATAAGAAAGAGTCCTTTTTTATGTAAGTTTTCTATTGAATATTGCATTTATTGTAATATCCTAGAAACTAATTGGACAGAAAAAACACAATTTTTAAAATTTTGAGAAACTAAAAATGAATAAAACTATACTTGTATTTACAAATTTTATAGATTACAATATATACGTATTTCTTAAAAAAAATTTATCCGATACTTCTCGTAAATATTTTAATTAAAATATGTTATAAACATGTTTAATGTTTTCATGGTTAGTTTTAAATACAATTAGGAAATAAAAACATCATTTCCCTGTTATGAGAGAAATTCAATTAAATATCTTAGGTTGTATGATATTTTTTTACAATGAGCTTTAAATTACTGAAATCATATTTACATTCACATTTATGTGAAACGTCAGTAATTAATATCTTTGTACTAAGAGAAATAGATTTTACAAAAAAATATTTTTAGAAACACGTAAAAGTTTCTTTCATTTAAAAATTTTTTTGAACATATAAAGATAAATTTCTATTCGCATTTTTGCTCGCAATAGGTATATGTTTTTGAAACTAAAATTTATCAAATATATGGTCATGAATTTTGAGATTATCTCGATTGAGGTGAAATATCTTACATGACTGAAATTAGTTTAAAATATCTTGAAAGAACTTATAGGTTATAAAATAAAATGTTAATTCTTTTTTCTTTCGTACGATATCTTATTCACAAATTATTACTCTACATTTTGGACAGTGAGTCCCCCAAACTGAAATAAGATAGAATAAAACTAATTAAATTCATTGACTTGGGAAGGTTAAAATCCAACCTAATTTTTTATCATATCTGTGGAACCAACCTATAATTGTATCGAGAATCTATATACGAATAAGTATACCATCTCTTTGTTTGAATGTCGAGAGGCTGACGCAAAGCATTCGCAGCAATTGACGGAGAGATCGTAAATTAAAAAACTTAAAGTAAAACTCCTTAAAAGTACAAGATAATCTTTGACTGCCATGAAATATTCTTTTGATTTTAATTTCAGGATGTAAAAAAGATTATTAAATAAATGGTGGGAATAATTTTAATTCATAATCATATAAATTTGAGCATATATCTTAGAATCTTGGTTAAAAAGATTAGAACTATTGTCTTAGAATATTTTAGTTCATTAATGGGAAAATATGCCTATTATATCATCACTTATTTTTTAATAATGTGTTAAAGCAAAATAGATCAATATTTTTTGAGACAGGATCAAATTATCTCAATAACAATGAATAAATCTTTTGACACATTATTTTAACAAAAACGGTATTTTCCATTGCTAAAAAATTTACAAATCTCCTGTAACATATTTTAGAAAATAAAATTTTTGAAAATTTCTGAAATTACACAGTGCATTAAAAAGAAAGTTAAATCTAAAATAGTAAATTAACACAAACCAACTATAACAAAACCAAATAATCTGTAACAAATAAATCATAAAGAAGTCAATTTTAATAAATGCGAGTCCTTTGAAATATGGATCGCTTATCAAAGACAGTAAATTGTGAGTGTATAAATATATTAAAACAAAACAAATGAGCATTTAGGTTTTATATAAAATTTATATATATATATATATGAAAAAAAAACTGAAACATTGAAAAAAAAAATGTTTTAAGTTGAACTGGCTTTTGCGTGTTAAACTGGGTCATTCAATAAATATTAGACCAACCTTCCTAGTATCAAAATATATCATTAAAAATTGTTACGAAACCAAACATAGAAATTAAAAGAAAATCTGAAAGCTAATTCTTAAAAATACAATTAGGAAAGAAAAACACATAATATATGTCAAAATAATTTTTAAAAAGCCAAAATAACTAAAACAAAAAAGCTATAGAAAACTCAAAAGATAAAATAGGAACAAAGTTTTGCATGTACAATACACCACGTGATTTAAAATGACAAACCTGACATAAAAATAAACAAGAATGTAAAAATTAGCATTTCAAAAGCAATTTGAATTTAGAATAATGATTAGCTCCGTTTAAAAGAACGAATGAATGCAATATTTCAAGTAATGTAAAGACTTGAAAAGAGTATAAAATGAGACAGAATAATCCTTCATCCTAAGCAACCATTCAACCTTTCCCCATGAAGAGCAGTAATTATTAAATGTTGCCAAAGCTCTAAAATTAATTAATCTATTTTACAAGTCTAGAACAATACATATGAATTATAGAATATTTAAAAAATAACCAGTGATAACAAAAATATATAAATGAAAACTTACAAAATCAGAATTTTAAAAAAAAAAAAATCTCAAGAGATATAAACAACTATATACAAAATTTTAGAAATGCAAGATAACTAACAGAAAATAGACTAAATAGAAAAAAAATTTGAAAATATAGTATTTAAAAATAAAGTAAATACATATAAAAATTAATTAATAACTATGAAAACTAAATAAATAACCTAGGAAAATTAAAATATAATTTTTATTTAATCAGTTATTAAATATTTTACTTAAAATATTATTAAAAATATGCCCATATAAATATAAATAAAAATACATTTAATTAATTATTTTACAGTTTTTATATTTATGTTTCTTTTAAAAATTAATTAGGTAATCAGCTTAAGCACAGATTAAAAAGTTGTTATTTAAATTATTTTGAATATTCATCTTCATATTAACTAATCAATATTTCTAAGTAAAGAAAAAACTACTTATATGGTTTCTTTGCATATTTAGTTTTAAATTTCTATCAAAGAAAGGAACTTTATTATTAGGGAAACAGTAATTATATCTCTCGTCATATAATATATTCATATTATTATTACTTCTTAAAGCAGTATCTAAAAATTATGTTTTATAAGAAATTATGTTAAGAAGCTAAATTAGAAGTTCGCTTGAAAATTTATAAAGTTTTCAATATACCTAATTAAATTAGTCTCTTTTTCTCTTTTAAGAGTTAACTTTCGAATTATTTCTTATTCATTTTATTGTCCCCTTAGTTATAGCGATTTGTTAAAAGGAAATGTCATGAATTTTCTTATTTATGAATAATTTGTCAAGTTTAATCCTAAATCTTTATTTTCAAGATAAATGTGCGGTTACATATTTCAATTAAATTTGTGGGGAGACATCTGATTAATAAAGAATTTTTACGCCGACCGCTACAAAAAGAATCATGATGCAGTAATGTTGTTCTAGTACGTGGTTTCCAGAGATCCGTTAAAACAAAGAATGAAGAAAAGTCAATTAAACTGGAAAGTATATGGAGAAATGTGTGGAGAAGGTGTGCATGCATGACATTTTAGGGACATATGAAACTCCCACCAATCTTAAGAAAAGTGAACCAGAAAATGTTATAACTAGCGCTCCTAACTAAGGAAAGCAGGTAGAGTAAGATTGAATAAAAGTTTTAGTATCTTGACATATATATTTCGAAAAAAAAAATTCGCATTATCTACGATGATTTTTAAATAATCTGTGGCAATACCCGTGTGGCAATATTCTGGCTTTGAGAGATTGTGGAATATAGTTTTCTGCGAGGATCTGAGATTTTTTCGGCTATTTGGAAAGTTGCATTAAATGTCATTTCCTTACACAAAATAACTTTGAAATCTGAAATCAGAAGTCATTAGTCCTTCAAAAGCTTGTTTCAATGTATTAGGATCTTACGTTTGAAGATTTGAGATCTCTTTTTTTCCCAGGAAAATAAGTGTTAAAATTATTCACACGCGATAAATCGTGAACTAATGAATTGTTCATCCCCTACATATCTTTGATTTCGTAGATAAATTCTTCAAATGCCAACTCCTCCAAAGGCCATAGAATAAAGTTTTTGTCAAAAAAGAATCTTAATAATGGGTTATGATTATTCAGAACTGTTAATTTCTGCCGAATAAAAATGGTTGAAAAAAAATTTAAACCTGTGAAGATCGCAAAAAAAAAACGTGACAATGTTAACATTGTTGCTAGACTACGATGAATTAAGTTTTTTTTTTTTTTTTTTTAATTACTAAACCAACGTGAGATTGAATTCTGAAGTGAATACTTCTGTTACAGAACCGCTCTTATCCAAAGATTAGAAGTTCCCGGTATTCAGTTCCAAGGATCAGACAAAGCCAAATAAGGTAGATTTTAAATATTATTTTTAATATCTTCAAAAGCAGTCTTGACCTCGTAAGTCCATTGAAAAGGAATGCCTTTTCTTAAGATTGGTGAGTGAAGTGCTCTTTTTTTAAAAAAAATTAATATATTTTCTACAAAATATATTCTTGTGTAAAGATTAAATTGCAGATTCCCCCTTTCGAAAATATCAAAAACTTTATTGAGTACTTTAGTTTTAGATTACATTAACGTCGCACTAGAAGCAACACGAGGGTTATTGGCGACGGACCTCGTAATTTTGAGCCTCGATCAAGTGACGAGGACGACATTTGAGCTGGCTCCCCCACTTCAATGGGAGGACTTTGGGTCCCCACAGATTTAACGTGCATCAGCCCCGGCTACACGGCGGATCTTTGGTAGCCAATGAACGAAACTCACCGGTCACGAATCCGATACCTTGGCCACTAGGCTACCGCGGCCACACTTTATTGAGTAAGTTGAAATGCACGTCGATTGTTTTAAGAAAAACAATAATACTGTCCACATATACATTTACACGTTATTGAAGTAAATCTCCTAAGACATGTGCTATAGATTGAAAAGCTTGTGGTGGTTTTCTTAACGAAAACAGTCAGTTGAAATAGTATTTTGATCTGACTGGAGTAGAAAATGCTGTTTTGCATCTACGTGGTGTAATGAAGTTTGATTAAACCAATGGAGGTATCAAATTTATCTCCAAAAATAATTTGAGCCATAAATTTGATGCCGAATATCGTCTAAATTATGCATAGTAAATTTATGTGTTATCCAGATCTCATTTAATCTGCGGAAATCAAAAACTAGACGCCATTTACTCTTCTTTAACTCAAATGGGCTGTAGAATCTCGTTGCGACAGGATTTCAAAATAATGCTTGGGGGAAATTAAGTTACCAATCAGCGTTCAAAATTCTTAGTGTAAATTAAAGGAAATTTTAACACCAGTATGAAGGACATCTGATATGTTACAATTGTGTCAATACATTTCTGTAAAGATTCGTTATTGCTGCCTATAGTTAGATCAGGGGTCGCCAAACTTTTTTGATCATCGCCCCCTATATAATTTTTCGAAATCTCCATAGACCCCCACAAAGGTAATTTTCAGGTAATTAAAATAAAACTATATATTAGTCTAAATATTTAATAAATCAGAAACAGTAAGTAAAGTAGCTACAGATTTTTTACTTCTTAATGAGATGAGTGTGCCTGGTGTTTCTTGGCAAGGTTCGCTGTATTGGGTTCGAAATTAGTCAATTTTAACCGTAAATCCCCTCGAAGCTCCACATTTAATTTATTTCTGTTTTTAGTTAAAATTGAATTAACGTGACTGAAACCGGCTTCAACCATATACGAACTTGGAAACGCCAGCATAAATGGCTGAGCCATTTCGTAAAGTTTCACATATTTTTGCTTTATATTTATATTAGTCCAAAATTTATGTATTGTCAAATTTTTAATAAACGTTTTTGCTTCAAGATCGGACAATAGTTCAGCAAGCTCATCTTGTATGTTGATGTCGACGTTATCAATTTGCGCCGAAAATGGCGCAATAATCCAATCAGGGATGTCGATGTTTTCCAAATTAACAAAGCGCAGTTTAAAATCGTCGCTTAATTTTTGAAGATGATTTGTATATATTTCCAAGTCTTCTTCTTTTATTTTTAATTGTTGCAGATTTGAAAAATACTTATAATCCTTAAGTAGCAATGAAGATCTAAATAAATTTAATTTTACTTGGAAGCCTAACAGTATTGTCCGAGCTTGGATAATTGTTACATCTTTTCCTTGCAATTTTGTTTGAACGTCATTAAATTTTCCAAATAAGTGTGCTAAATAAAAAAAAAATATGGTTCTTATTGTTTTGGAGTTCATTGCTTAGAACAGGATTAATTTCGTTCAGAAATTCTGTCGTGGAGTCAAATAAATTGACGAGCCGTTGCAAGCATACACCTCTAGACAACCATCTAACCTCGGTGTGCAGAAGTAATTGGTTAAATAACTCATTGTTTTCCTCACAAAGTTTGGCAAATAATCTTGATTTAAGAGATTGAGCTTTAATTTGATTAATAGATTTAATACAAAACTGTAAAGCTTCATGTAACTCTGAACTCAGATATTTTGCTACTAAGTTGTGTCTATGCAACACACAATGAATAGTACGAATACCGGGCACTTTTTCTTTGAGGCATGTAGCAAAACCTCGGTAACGCCCTACCATAGAAGGTGCGTCATCTGTGGCTACTGCTATTATATTTTCAAGCGGAATGTCATATTTATTTAAATGTTCTTGTAAACATCTAAAAATTGTCACTCCCTTCCCATCGGTTTCAAGATATTTAGCAAATAAAAATTCATCAATGACTTCTCCTTTAATTTTACTGAAATATCTAACATACGCCATAAGAATAGCAGAAACGCCAAAAAACAGATTCATCAAGTTGTATAGAGAACTTGCAATTTTTTAGCTCCGAAACTACTGTGTTTTCTATTTCTTCGGCCATTTCGTCAATACGCCGTTTTACAGAATTTGCACTTAATGGCAAAGACTTTAAAACATTAGTAGAGTCTTTTTTCATCATATTCTCAATGATGTCTTTAATTGCAGGTACTACAATTTCTTCTGCGATTGTGTGGGGTTTTCCCCTCTTTGCTATATTAAGCGAAATCTTGTACGAAGCTATTAATCCTCCTTCATTTTCAATTTCAGTAGACTGTTTCATAAAACTTTTTAGAGTTGGTCGACATGTGAATTTTTCTTTGAGTTTTTTGAAAAATTCTAATTCTTCATTTTTTTTTATCTGAATGAAGCCTTTCAAGATGATCTTTCATTTTTGACGGTTTCATATATTCATTTCCAAAAGTTTTTTCGCATATAAGACACATAGCAATAGTTTCATTTGTCGGTGAACAAATAAATCCAAATTTTAAGTAATCCAATGAATAATACCGACATTTCTTTTTAGATACTGAAGCTGTCATTTTTAAATTAAGGTTCTGTAAATAAGTTAAAATTAAGTTGGTATATTATACTAATCCACATTATTAAAGCTTACCTTTTCACAAGTAACAATAATTAAAATTGATATCAAAACTAAACGAATAGTTTTATAGAAACAATAACTAATTATCCAATGGTAGATATAATAGTAGTAATAATGACACTACAAGCATTTAATACTGTTCACAGTTCACAAAAATAGCTGAAAATGCATATGATATTTGCGTTTGTAGCATCCAGTGTAGAATTGGACAAGCGCACATATGCATCTGAATCATATGCAAGGCTCGTATGGTTTGCGATGGAGACAAAGGGCGAACCAACGAGACGATGCGTAACTGCCGTATAAAAAAGAAAGAAAAAACTAAAAGAACTAAAACCTCAAACATAAGAAGAAAGAAAACGGAGTACTGAAGATTCCCTTGCAACGGCAGTGTCGTCGCTCGCCAAGTCTGCGCCAAAGGCTCCTAATTGGTCGATGGGTTCGCCAGCAAGAGACACGGATAAGTCTCAATCGCTCTTCTAGCTACATACTATGAGTCGTGCAAATTACAAACTGGTCACAAGGTCAAGTTGTGACGTCACGGTATGCATACGTAAACACATAAGGAAAAAAGGGGCGGAGTGTTTTCTGATTTATTATTTTATTTTCTATAAAGAATATAATATTAAGTCAATTATAAAAATATTTTAAATTTTTACGTACGCAGTTAGATATGTGTGATTTGCGTATTAAGAACTGTTTTTTCTTCGAGTCCCAATAGACCCCCATTCGACCCCTTGGGTCAGATAGACCCCCTACTGTTGTTAAATAGACCCCTAGGGGTCTATATAGACCACTTTGGCGACCCCTGAGTTAGATAGTAGGTCGGGCTTAAATAATATGATGAAGAAAAACAACATTTAACAAGTATTTCCTTAAAGTCGTTTCGAGACCTAAGTGATGAAAACCTTTTTCTGAAAGCGGTGGGTGTAAGAAATGCATAACGGATATTTCTGAAATGTAGTTATCCCTTTTTTTAATTTAAAGAAGCCTAGTATTTTTAATAAGTTTAAATTGCTTACCTGATTTAGTTTGTATTAGAAGATACATTTCTTTTACATTTGGTTCAATCGTAATTTTGGGTGATATCAATTCTCCCCCTTCCCACTTTTATTTAAAAAAATTTCACAACATATTATATAAGCAGATACGCTAGTTGTAGAATAATGGAATTCTTCTGTGAATATTGTAATTTTAATGAGATGGAATAACATATTACTTGATAATTTTAAATGCAAAATTGAAATTTTATTCCATATGTTCATCAGTGATACAATTAAAGAAAAAAATTTATTTAATAAATGTATTAAATTGTTCTGTAAATCAAGGTAAGCTCTATTGGTTTTAAGACATTCATAAATCGTATTGTTCACAAAATCCCAATTCTTTGCTTTCCAAAAATCATATTGTTAGACATATTAAAACTATTTTTCATTAAAAAAGTGTGCTTAAATTTAAGTATTCCGAGATAAAATGAAGTATCATAAGATCATTGAATATCCACAACTCCACCAATAACCACTGTATTGTGCTACTTTACTTTTCACTTTTCCTCCCCGCAGTTTCGGAGAAAAGCGCATTTTTCACTTCTTCGCTACCCATTTCTTTGATAGCACATTCAAAATCGTCAGAACTATATGTTATATTTTGGGTAAAAGACTCGCGATGAAGTTCTCCTAAAGGAGATGGTCGAATGAATTTGGTAAACCTGCATTGTCGGAACTTCCCTAAAAATATTTTATTCGAAGGCATGAATTCTGATTACGAAATCTCAGATAATTTTGTTTTTCCTCGTATGTGTTACGCCAGAAATGGAAGTGACATTACGAGGGGAACATTAAGTTCAAATCTGTTCTGTAGTAATTAATTGAAATGTTTAAAAGTGTCAATCGCTAAATTGTTCCGGTCTGACAAAAATATATTGTTCTGCCGAGCCACATAGTTGCATATTAGCGATAGCAATTTTCTCTCCTCGTCTCTAGGGTTTAACTTAGCAATTTCTTAAATCATGTTAATGAATTGGTTGACAGTCATGTCACCATTCCTCCAAAATTTAGGAACTAAATCAATTAGTTGATAGTTCATGTGAATGTATTGGATACTTTGTAAATATATTTCAATTAGATTAGAATCTTGCTGTTGTCTCCTGAAAGTTATTTTAAAATGGAAGAATGACGGATAAACAAAAAATTATTTTACCAGAAATGTAATTACCGCGAATTGTGAAAGTAATTTTCATAGGGTGAAAAATTATTGAAATTTAATTAAATACCCTAAGATAAAAACATACAACATTACAATCAATGAGAGAAGCATGAAATAATAATTGCTTATTCCCACAAAGCAATTCGAGCATATGATAAAATATGAGAGGAAAGAGAAAAAAATTATTTGCATCAAATATCTAAACAAATGTACACAAACAGTTTGTAAATGATTCATGAATTTCATACAAAATCCTTGATTTCAATTGAATTAGATACGTTAGCGTAATTTAATAATTTTAACAATAAGTAATATCAAAAATAATTGCACTCTTATTCAACAATAATATATCTTGTTAAACAAAATTATATACTCCGTTTCAGAAAATTTTTAATCGAACTAAAATATAATGAATTATAAATCATATATATTTTACATTAAGTACGTTCATAATAAGCAAAACTTAAAAATTATAAAAACATGGCAAAATTAGCACATTCACTTGTGGACATTTCCAGAAGTTTCCATTACAAAATCAAATTATACTAATTTAAATTTCATTTTGTCACCACTCTAGTTCTTACAATTTATTTTTGATAATTTAAAATCGTTTGAATTAATTTGCAAAATATTTTATGACCCTGGTCTCCCCAGCAACAATATGATCCATCACCGTTATGAGTTAATGTTTTAGTTTTTGATTATATACATTCCAATGTACTTGATCTAGTGATTAGTTAATTTTTAAGTTATTTATGTGGTTATAGATTTCAATTAAATTATTGCAGTAACATCTGAAAAATAAAGGATTTTTGCTTAATTTCGACAAGCTGGTAGGTGGATTCTAGAAACGTGCAAAAACAAAGAATAAAGAAAAACAAGTTAAATTGGGAAGCGAAAAGAAGTAGTGTCGTTAAGCTTGGCATGCATGATCTTTTATGGGATG
>BMAW01125924.1:0-10216 GCA_019974015.1 Nephila pilipes
GTTTAAATATTCGGCCACCCACTCGTCTTAGAAATATTTTCACTGATACTCTAACACCTCTTGACCCTTGATCATGACTTTACTCTCTGAATTAAACTGAAAGACGTCTTTTTCGGAGGACCGAAATCATACGAAATATATAGATAAAATAAATTCATAGTAATAATAACATTGTATTGACATCCTGTGATGGAGACGTTAGCATATTAATTCTCCTGAATGAGATTTAATGTTTGTTTTAAATACTTTTCTTCCATGTAAAACTATTTTACATCCCACACTTGTCACCTTAATTGTTTTTAAGGGATTGTATGTAATTATAATGCACATATTGGCTAATATTTTCCTGTTGAAAACAACGCAGGTCACGGTTGGACGATTTTATTATTGTTAACTCAAAGACCTCTGAATTCTTAAGTACTTCTTACACATTGATTGATTGATTTATAAGGCATGGGAAGGACAAAGGTTTCTATCGCATTATACAAATATTTGATACCAATATCATAGGTATTATATGGCTTGGAGATAACTGTCAGTCTTATATTTACTGGATATTTTTCGAATTTTCTTAGTATAAAAATATTTTCCGTACACTGACTTCATTAAAACATTTCCTGGGAAGAATGCCAAGATGAAAGATGAATGCCATATTTAAGGATTTTTTAAAATAAAAATGGAACATCTCATGTCACAAGAAAAAGAAAATTATTGAAAGCTGCAGAGTAGATAATAAAATGATGATGCGACTTGAAGAATGCTACGTTCTTTCCCTCTATGTCACTATTAGAAAAGAAGTTTTTTCGATAATTGGTATATTAAATTAGGACTTCGCAGTCTTCACGGTACCGATCAATATGTTTTGTAATATCTGTTACCTTTTCTTTGTCATATCCTATAAGTAGAAAACAACAGAACAAGAAACTCACACAATGCAGCAAAACACTGCGAAAAAAAGTACTTGATTACCTTCAAAGATAACGACGCCTCACGGAATTTCAGTAATTACATATAATAAATGTTTATAAATTACATTTTTTACTATAGTAACATAAAATTCATGGTACCCGTACCTCAGTATAGGAGCTTCGTTTAATAATACACAAATTTAAGGATATCACTTTCATCATTTCGACATGTAATATAAGCAAATGCGGGGGGTTTAGTTCAGCATCTCACTGTAACTTTAAAGTTGTCTTTTTCGCCTTGGATAAACAGTGGTCATGTTTGTGAAGTGGAAACCTAAGTTCATTCCCCTACTGGTTATTAAATTATTCGAGTTTTTTACTCCTTCTTTTAAAGAGTTCTGGAAGTTCGAATATGGTTGGTGCCAACTCAGATGTCGTTTTTGTCACTTGATCGAAGTGGCCGTGGTAATTTTGCTTCAAAGTCTGTTGTTCATTAACAGTCAATCAGGAAATTAATCTCTCTTCTTTCTGCATGTAGGGCTTATCTAATGATATAAATGATAAATATACGTAAGAATATTTTGCTCTATGCTCCATGAACTCAAAAAATCAATAAGCGTAAACTTTCTAAGGGGTGGCCGCTTTGGTAGTGAAAATAGGATACGTTATACTATTTCTGTATACTAATTAATTAAAATAAATAATTTAATACGCATACCTCAGAGAAGAAGCTTGGATTAATCATAGAAAGATGTGAGAATATTACTTTCATCACAACGTCATGCCGTCATAATCTCAAACTGTAGTTCTCTCATTAGAAGGAAGAAACATGAGCCCTATTATTTCATTCTCCAGTCATCTTTGTTTTAGCACACGGTGTCTTAAAACTTCAAATTTTATCTAAACTTATAGCTGATACCGCCGTAAATATGAGCAATCAAAGGCTTATTTTGAAGCGGTTAAGCGCAGATGATGCTCTTTGCCTCAACTAGGAAGTGTTTCCATTTCTTGCTGCACGCGGAATGGAACTAGTGATATGTTTCGAAACATTTTTTCACGTTTAAAGAGTTTCAATGGGCAAACTCGCATTTTTATTGGAAAAAAGGTTCATTAAGTTTTTAGATGAATTTAACGATAAAAAAGGCACAATGTTCCTGCTTCAAAGTTAATCCATCTCTTGAATTTAAGGTCATATTTCCCCTAAATAATTATTTAGAATACTGTGAGTAAAAGAGATTATGGGAAATTTTTTTGTATTTATTCTGGAATTACTTCACTCTCCACTGACTATAGGGATTGACTAAGAATGTTTTTGAAAGGATATGGCAAAAAGACTTGATACTATCTACGCATCATACAAATGAAAAATTTTCTTAAAAGCCTTGTACCAGAATTACTCAAATGGATGCTTTCTTTCAAAAATGCTTTCTTGAAAGACTCTTACCAGAATTACTCAAATGGATTTTATTAGAGATATTATTATTTTTCAGGCATAATCAAATGACGTCGATGACATATGATTCAGAATCTCAATTAAGTTCCTTAACTATATGCATATTTTATAACATAGGATGATTGAATAAAAACGAGACCTCATCCTCTCGCATGATAGGGCTCTGAAATGAGTTCTTTATTTTAACACATTTAGAGCAATGAGGTAAGCAGCAGTAATGTCTTGGAATTTATTATACAAGTTGAAAACGACCAATTAATATCGCCATTTGAAATTGTCAATTCATAAGTCATGTTTCAGATTGATTTTTTTGTTATTTGCGGAGGAAAATTTTGAGGGAAGATTAAACTAATCCGGAAATATTTCTAGAGACTCTTTTTGTATTAACTCATGATATAGTTTTATTTAACAACTTTAAAAATTAAAAGACTTATTTTATTGCAACAATATTTCATTAGGAATTAAAATTATGGTTTATTAAAATTAAGTAATTCACTCTTTATGAGTCTTTTATTTTTTGCAAAGTATATTAACTTGAAAATTAGTTACTATACTTAATCAGATGAATAACTAAAGCATGAAAACATTTTTTTTCTGAATTTTTAATATTTAAATCAAAATTAAGAACCGACTGAAAAAAAAATCGAAATGATATGCTCAATCAATTTAAACAATAGTTATTCTATACAGTGTGCAGTAATCAATATTAAGTTACACATTCAGTAATAAATAATCTCGAACCTGGTCATTTATGCCTTTAAATACCGACCGTGTAGCCAGAGCTGATACACTTTACATCTGTAGAGGACACACTTTCTTTCGTTGGCGTGGTGTGGAAGTTAGGAGAGGGGAGGACCAGTTGTGGTGTAGTTCATAAATAATTTTATATAATAAAACTTCGTTTATAAATAATTCTCAATTTTTTTCATTAATAACATCTATTGGAAATACTTAAACGTGTTCGCCGTTTCCATACTGCTTTTGATCAGGTTTGCATAACCATCAAATGTCTCTTTCTGATGGAAATGCAAAGAGGCTATAAGACGATTTACAGAAATAATAAAAATCTCGAAAGAATAAGTGAATGCAATACAAAGATATTATATATTCTAACAAAGATATTATAACAACAAATATAGTTCACTTAAATTAATTTTTCTGGCATTTAGAATTATATGTATTTATTAGAATACCGGCATTTAAAAAGAAGATTAAATGCATGCATTTACTCTAAACGAAAGGCACCTCTTTTGATGAAAAATTCTGTTTGAATTAAAGACATTCTTTAATAATTTTATAATTTATCTTAGAGTACGTTAAATTAATTAATATCGTTGTAAAAATTTAATTTAGATATTAAAATTACAATTATAATTTTAAATAGATATTAAAATTAAAATGTACGATTTTGAAAAGAAATGAGTCAGCCACAAAAGGTGCGCAATGTTATAAATATTATTAAATTACTCAGTTAATTTTAAGAAATAAAGTGAACGATGAAATATCGGGAAATGAAAAAATAATAACCTTTTCCGGTATGAAAATTAAATTAAAAGGAATCTGATTAAATAGAATGCATTGAAAATTATTGTAATAAAATTTAACCAAAGATAAATTATTAAACTGAAAAGTTAAATATAATGAAAATTGAAAAGTTATCTGGTACTCAAAAACGCCATGCCTAAAACAATAACTCATTAGGTGGCTTATAATATTTTTTTTCCAAATAATTATGAATCAAGAATCAATTTTAAATTATTATGGAACTAAAATTTAAGCAAATTAATTGTGTATTTTGTGAAATCTTGTTCTACAATTTGTTTCCTTTCATTCCATTAAAGATGTAAGAATCAATTGTAATCTATAAGCACATAGAAAGACCTATATTTTACGAAAAGTTTGAAAAATTCAATTTAAGGTCTATGTTTTAAATATTTCAATCAAATAAAATGGGGATGAAAGTCCAAATATAGTTTAATATATCCAAATTACAAGATTTTTTACCCAAAGATCTTTGGTGTGCGATATAAATTAACAAATAAAAGGTACTTATTCTAAATGCTATTAGAGTTAAAAAACGAATTAGATATTTCAGAAATGTCAAATCCAACAAGCACCTCAATAATCAGAACGGAATCTTACACTTCATCATACTACAACGTATATCCGCCTATGGTAAGAACCTTTTCTGCATCATGTCTGTACAAAGCGCTATTATTTAAGATTACTGTGAAATGGAACGAAAGATCTCGAGCATAGTTTCCTTTTGTTCAAGTAACACATCCAATTAAATCTCATGCATAGTTTGGACGAACCTAAAAGGTAATAAAATTTACAAAGGGAGATAGGAGTAACCAAATCCGTCTCAGCAATTACGTAAAATCCAATAGACCATGAAGTTGTTATTTAGACGATACACAAATCTGCGTTTGAAAGAGTGAAGTGCCAGTTTCTGGCAAAAAAAAATGAGATGTAAGGTATGAAGTGCAAAATTTTATTTTAAAAAAAGCTTGGAAAAAAGTTTCACATACAAACAAATGTCATAGGAAAGAACAAGCTTTATTTCTAATTCTTCATGCAACAAGTGATTTTAAATTTCATAAAAGAATTCCGTCATTTACATAAATAAGAATAAAAACGATAACATTTTACAATCAAGTAGTTATATTTCATAAAAAAAGTAATCAATATCTTTACGAAATTTTGTCCATGTCCATAATTTTAAAAAATGTATGTGTAAATAATAACAATGGTATTTAGTTAAGATAGTTTTACATATTTTGTGAAGTTTAGGCTTGACCCCAGTCTGAAACCAAGTACAAATGCATTATCAAGAGTATTTTTAACACAGCTGGATGAATTACAAACAATTTAAATCTATTTAACTCTCTCGGTATAATAATTCTTATTTTATTTAGGCAAAATAACAAAATGACTTTCAAATAGTGCAAAATTTCAAAAAATAAAAATATTATAAACGTACTAAAGACACATTTTCGTAAACTCTGTTTAGTGTGAAACAGAAGGAGGATATAGTGTAAAGGAAAATATACCATTCGGAAGCAAAAGTTTACGAACTTCACCGTTTAAATTTCAGGTTCACAGATTATTTTCAAGGTTATATCTCTTCTTCTTAACAACTAAAATTATCCGTTGAATTTCACAAATGTTCGATTATTTCTTTTAGTGCAGAAGTAAATGCAATTTCATGCTACCAGCATGAGAAAAAGCCTTTTGACAAATTTCACATACGTAAGGCTTCTCTTTTGTATGAACACGTAAATGCCTTTTTAAATTGCCCATTTGAGAATATCGTTTCTTGCATATTTCGCAGACATAAGGCCTTTCTTTGGTATGAATACGTAAATGAGTTTTAAAATTACCATTTAGAGAAAATCCTTTTTCACATATTTCACAGATATAAGGCTTTTCCTTGGAATGAGTACCCAAATGCGTTTTTAAGTGACCATTTTGAGAAAATGCTTTCTGACATATTTGACAGACATAGGGCTTTTCTTTGGTGTGAGTACGCAAATGGATTTTCATATTACTTTTATCAGGGAAACATTTTTCGCAAATTTCACAAACATAGGGCTTTTCTTGAGTATGAACACGCATGTGCCTTTGCAATAAAAACTTTCGAGAAAACGCCATTTTGCATATTTCGCAGACATACGGCTTTTCGTGGGTGTGGATTCGCAAATGTAATTTTAAAGAATTTTTTGAAGAGTAAGGCTTCTGGCAAATTTCACAAACATAAGGCTTCTCCTTTGTGTGAACACGCAAATGCGTTTTTAAATGACTCTTTTGATTAAATGCCGTCTTGCATATTTCGCAGATGTAAGGCTTTTCGTTGGTGTGAATACGTAAATGTACTTCTAAATTAGATTGTTTTGAAAACATCCTATTGCAAAAATTGCAAGAATACTTTCTCTCATTTGTATGAATGCGTAAATGAACTATTAAATCACTATTTCGGCAAAATGTCTTGTTGCAAACTTCGCAAGAGTATGATCGATCCTTTGCATGGCTACATAGATGTCGTTTTAAACTACTTATACAGGAGAATGATTCATTGCATTCATTACATGTATGCAATTTTCCCTCCAAATGATTTCTTAAATGCATTTGCAAGTTCCTTTTGGAAGAGAACACCTTATGACACGTACAACATTCATTCATTTTATTTACACTACGGTTAAGTAAACGCGATTTTGGAGTGTCCCACCGAGTTAAAGTTTTATCACTTTCTTCGCAGATAGATTTCAACTTAACGTGAATAAAAATATTGCTGTAATGTTTTGTACTTGAATGCGCTTGAAAAATTCATAAGCATTCCTTTATAAGGACATTTAAGTAACGCTCTGATTGTTTGATTGAATTATGTGATAACTGATTCTACTAAAGACTATTATAATACAATAGAGCGTTATTATTTGACGAATATAAATTAATAATTAATGTTCATCGTTCATCCGATAATAAATTTATCCGAATATAAATTAATATTCATCATCCATCCGATACAGAGACTTTTCGTTTCCGATAAAAAAAATTGGCAAGATTGGTTGAAATAGAAATTGCTTTGAAGTAAATATAGTATATTGAAACATGATTAACATTCGTATCAAAAGTTTCAAAACAGAAATGGAATTATTTTTTTACAAAAAATGCAATAGATTTGAAATGTTAGACAAATAGCATTAGTATGACGATATATCTTCCGGCATGCGAAGACATTAAATATATGCCACTATTGTTTAATTCATATTATGCTGCAGAAAGTCTAATTGCATAGAACACTTGGCCCCTCACTACATCTTTTGGTTTCTTAGCACTTGTATAAAATAAATGTTTTTACATAATACAATTTAAGTAAAATGAAAATAATTATACCCTTACCTCTTCCCCGAAACTTGAATTAATGATATACAGACATCGAATATGAATCTCATAATTTAGAAGTTTCGTAAATTTGATTGGTTGGTGATTGGTTTAGCATCCCATCTACAACTTTTAATTGTCTTTGTTGATTCGGTAGAATAGTGGTTATGATTGTGAAGATGCCAACAACCTTCTTTTTTTCAAGTCGTCTCTTCAACCTCGGCTTCCCTAAAAACTCTCCAATTAGCTAGTATACTTCACGTTAAATATTTTGAGATTTTTAGTTTTTTTTTTTTTTTTTTTTTGTCAAATTTTGAAGTTGAATATGAAGGAGCAACTTAGGAGCTGTCCTTCTCACTTGAACGAGGATCGAATTTACGTTGCCAATCGCTTAGTAATTATGCTTCAAAGTAGGAGATCAAAAAACAATGATTCGATAAATGACAATCTTTGATTATTTCTTGCAGATTTAAACAAAAGATATCAATGAAAATGTTACATAATTTTTTTGTTTCTGGATGTCGCACATAATTAAACAATTAATATCGAAGCAATAATTTTTGGACTTGTAGAAGTGGCATATAATGCATATTTCCTAATCACTTAAAAGATAAGTAAATTTTTGACGCACTCAAAAAAAGTGAATGATTATATTTTTATATCACAGTACCCCCAAATCTGGCAGCGCTGCGTCCACATTCGCTGATAGTTCAAACAAGTTTTTTTCCCTTTTTCAATACAAATTAAAAAACAAAAAAAAAAAAGACATAAATGAAAGAAGATATTATAAAACATTTCAATAACTGTATTAAATGCGATTTAAAAATTTACTTCTGTTTAAAGGCGCAATCAAGTTAAGGTGAGGTTATTTCCTAAGAAGTCAGACAATTTTTAAAATGGTAAAGGTAAAAAAGATGAAAATCATGTTGAAATACTAGATACTCTATTGAGAGGTAAAGAACAATTTATGGGATGAGAATATTCCAACTTGACTGAAAAAAAGTTTATCGGTAAATGTAGCATGTATCCATTGAGAAGGCGAGTAAACAGAGCATCCACTCTTTGCGTTGGAAGAATAGTCCAATCTTACAATGACTAGGTTCACGGAGTGCAATTTATTATACATCTGAAGACTCCACGATTCATGAAATGCTATGTGTATGGAAGTTAGATAATGACGCTTGATGTCTTCAATTGGGACTGCTCGATGCAGATGTTTCGCTGATTATTGCTTGCAGCCGATTCCGTTTGTTCATTACCTAAAATATATACATCACAAAGTATTCAACAATTTTTTTACTTTAACCTCTGCTGTATGGAAGGTAAGTGATTTTCGTTAACTCCGTCTACACAGGATGACTCTGATGGCCCACATGAACCTTCCAATTCTTAGATTTTCAATATTTAATTCATTTCGTTCCATTAGGATACATAGTCCACTGATAACTTTTTAAAAAAGGATTTCGATATGTTTAATTGGAGTGTATTTTTTTATCAACGAAATTTCAAAATTGATAAAATATTGCGATGTTCTATTTAGGCTAAATAAACTGCATGAGAATTATATATTTTTTTAAAAGAATATTTTTTTTGTAATAATCTTCATTGGAATTCGTAATCAGGTGCATAAATTACGGCTTCTAAATAAATTAATCCAGATAATGAGACTTATTTTTTCTTTTACGAAAAATGAGATTTCATATAAAAATATATTTTATTAGTTACTAATTGTACGAGCAAGATAGATTTACAGTAATCGACCTAGAAACGCTTAGATTTTCCTAATAGTTCCCTTTCTCCTTTGTAGGAGGATTAGTTAAAAATTGTTCATCCTTTTCATTCGACACTTTTATTATACAAAGATAGGTGGAGGACACTGTGTTCGTATGTCTGTGGTCATGCTTGAAAAATTTAATCACCATCGCGTCAGTGGTCGTGTTTGTACAAAAGTATAAGTATGTCAGCTGCGCTATTAGCTTATACCAAAGAGAAATAACAAGGAGTGATTAGAATATTGTGGTCCGTGGTTGTAAAAGGAAGTAAAATTAACTAGGAACTTTTGTTACAATACGGGTCTATTGTTTTATCTCTTAAAAGCATGTTTCTTATGAGGTTCGAAATGTTGCTAAATAAACGAAGTAAAAAAAAAAAGATATATTAATTTTAAAGAATTCCACCTTTAGCAATGTAGTTTGTACAGCGAACCACTATCTTCTGTATGCCTTCCATAAAAAAGGTTTTGTTAATCGTGAAATTGCACTGCTTCTATTTCTATCTCTCACTTTTAGAAAGAAAACCAAGACCTCGCAAAGCTTCTTCGAAATAGTTACTCCAAAGTCCAAGGAATCAAGATCTAACAGGAGAGGGTGTTCAGTCTCAAATCCACCCTGTTATTTGTTTTGGTGGTGTTAGGAACTGCATGAGGTCGGGTGGTTTCTGCAAATTTGAGATAAAACAATTCTTTGAGAGTAGAATTCAATGCATCATTACATGAATTGATTGAGCTTTTTATTAAGGATCAAATCATTGCATCATGTACATTAGCCCCTATCCAATAATGTTGTCCAGTATAAAGTCTTTTTTCGTCCCAAAACCCGTATTTAGCATGAATTTAACCGTTAAGATCTAGAATACATCCAGGGGACAGGTAAGTAGTGAATGTGGCGTTTCTGATTCGCGATAGTGAAGACATGTGTAACCGTCGGTCCCTAATATGCTTAAAAGGCTGCTTTTCAAGAAACAATCTTAGCAACGCAGCTATGTACCAAATATTTAGTTTCATCAGCTTTATAAGCATTCATGGACCCATCGAAACCGGTGGAATTGATTCGCTAGGTTAATTTTATAGGGCAGAATCGTAATTGATATTTCAAGAACATGTCCACCTCTTGTAACTTTCATTTTCTGAAAACCACATCGAGCTTGCTAAATGCTGTGGTCACTGTCGAGGTTGATGGGTCTCAAAGCTTCC
>BMAW01125930.1:0-17830 GCA_019974015.1 Nephila pilipes
TGGGTCACAATATATATCTATATAAACTTATGCTTTTTTCATAATTTTGATAATTTACTCAAATTTTCGTTTAACTCTGTAATGTTCATAGTTTTTTAGTTCAAGCAAACTTTTTAAATTTGTTTTCAGTTGTTTTAATCTATATTTTAATATGATTTGGTATAATTAAAAATATCCCTAATCAACACTAATAATTATTTAATTTCGTAGATATATATTGTGACCCACCGGAATAAAACACGTTTCCATTTTCATCTATAACAAATTAATAAAAAAAAATTTAGAAATCGACTTTCGATTGTTTCACCGCTCCTACCTACATGGCTATTTTAGAAACCACAATTCAAAAGGAACATGAAGTTAATTAAAAAATCTTCCAATTAACATTATATATCAAATAAACCAAAATTATCGATATTTACTTTTGCATTAATCAGAGGATTGATTGTTTTGCTTCGCAATGATTTTGTGAATGCTTTTTTTTTTATTAATTTCTGTGATTTTCCTCAAATGTTTATTTACTCATATATAATAATGATAACAATTATTTATTTCAAAATTTGAATACATGTAATGAATGTTAATAAAAGTAAATGTAAGTAAACGATATGTAAAGTAAGTAAAAGATAATAAAAATGTTACAACTCTTATGTAATAGTTCTTTAATACACAGTGAAGTTTTTTGCTTTAAAAAAAAAAACACCACTCCGCAAAATTTCTTCACACATTTAAACGGTGTGTGGTTTAAAAAAAGATGTAGAAACGCTGGCCAACGATTATGGCTTTCCCACACTTCTCTGTGAACAGCTGCTAGCTGGGTAGTTTTGCCTAAGGACTATACCATTTTTGAAGGACTATACTTTGAACTATACCATTGATTGCCAACTTAATCACACCCCCCCCCCCCGGTACCCTTTGTGAACTAAGGTTTCCAACGGCTACTTATCCCTTGTAAATTTAGGACTAATTCTAAGTAAGAGATAAAAATATGTGGATTTCCTGGCACGCCTGTGAAGACGTCGAGGCACCGGCACACACTTATTGAAACTATTTAGCTAGACAATAAGAAAAATGTAAACATTCCTAGGTACTCCCAAGGAATGGCTCATAGATTCAAGAGCTATGATAAATTTGAAGAAATCTGGGGCAATTTTATCTAGGAAATCTCTGGATGTATTGACCCTTCGCCCCCTTTCGCCTTTGTTTTTGTTTGTTTTTTGTTATAGAGTGTATATTGGTGTGGTTGTTATCTGGACTTTCATTTAGATATGATAAACTAACATACTTCAAACACGTTAAATAATTACTAGAGAGATTTGGGCGTAAAATTCATCGCTTGGCCTATTGCTGATTGGTCGGTTTTCTCCTCTATCATTAAATAATAGCTCTACTTTATAAACAAGTTCTTCGCCCAATAACAATGCACGTTGTCTTAGTTCTGGGGATAGCAGTTCCTCCTTTTTTTTAAAAAGTTCAAGAAATTCAAAATAAGTTCTTATGTCAAAAAAAGGGGGTAAGCAAGGTAATTCATGAAAATCTTAATATAGAAACAATTGATACTTCTATAACAAAACTTACTAGAAATTCTTTTACAACTATAGAAAATCACGAAAAACCAATTATATTTCAATGTTCACAAATCTATATTATAAATTTAGGTTTACCTATTTTACAACGAAAAGATCGTAATCTCTAAAACCGCCCAAATAAATAAAATTTTTATTTCTCAATGCAATCAGTTAAAATAAATAAAATTTCCCTTTTTGCATAATTTTATCAGATTTTTTTCTCTTCTTTATTCTTTCTTACCTTAAAATTGGTAAGGGATGTAATGTTTTTCTAATTATTTTTCTTTGATATTTACGAGTATTAAGAGATTTTGAGAATAAATATTAAGTCGCTGGCGCTCATTAATAATCTAATTTTAGTAGTATTGATTTATTGTTTTATTACAGCTACTCTAAGAAGCAACTTGAAAGCTATTGACGGTGGGCTTCGCTATTTTGAACCTTTGTCAAGTGACGAGGACGACACTTGAATTGGAATTCCACTCTCCAAACTTCCACACAACGCAAGTGCGAGGACTTGGAGTCTCATCAGATTTAAAGTGCAGCAGCCCGATTTATATAGCAGTATTTTTCGGGGAAATCTGGACTAGAACTTATGGTTTGAAGAAAAAAAAACGTTGGTCACGAACTTGTGATCATGACCACTCGGCTACTGAGGCCATTTTTTTTTTTGCAGTAATCGAATCATGATTACGTCAAAAATCCTACTTATCGAAAAGTGGATAAGTAGGATTTTTCATATGAAATGGAATCGAACCTCAAATTCCTCTAGTGTGATAGTGAAATTAAGAAAATGAGGAAGTTCAAAAACAATCATATGACTATTTTACAAAAATAATATAATCTTTAATAAATAGGCTTAACATATCAAAATAGATAATATTCACAAATTTAAAAATAAATTCAAAAATCTCTTATACATATATTCTATGTTTAATAAGAGTTTAAAGAATAACAAATTGAAACTTCCTTTCTTATAAATAAATCAAATATATTATGCAAAGTCATTAATCTAAATTAATATCATGTATATTATTAAAAAAAGAATCAAGTATTTTATGCATATAATCAGCCATTTTGAAATCTTTAGGGGA
This sequence comes from Nephila pilipes, assembly GCA_019974015.1. Lineage (NCBI taxonomy): Eukaryota > Metazoa > Arthropoda > Arachnida > Araneae > Nephilidae > Nephila > Nephila pilipes. Next base: position 2,663 of record BMAW01125930.1, read on the forward strand.
TCTAAGTTTAATTCAATGAGTTGATTCTATTTATTGAACACCTAAATACTCTACCGAAATCATAATAAGTTATTTAAAATAATTTAAGTGGTTCTCTGAGATTTAATATGTGTTCCCGGCTCTTTTGAGTCTATAAAATTAAAATCATATTATTTGTGAAGGATCCAAAATATTTATAGGTTAGAATAAACTTTAGTTTTATGGATAATTCGACTTTGTGAATGAGAGAGAAAAGAGCAACGCTTTAAAATCTAAAGATTCGGTACTTATTTATGTTTCATTTTGGCTCTTTTTACAAATTAATTTTTCATAATAACAAATAACAATTGAAAAGTGTGTGTATCAATTGTAATTTTGCCTCATTGGTCTCATATGGAAATATAATGAGTAATACGGGTAAAGAAACTCTGTTAAGGTAATAAATACACTTATGTTACATGTGTGCTAAACATCCGATTTAGCAAAACCGTTCCATAACAGCATCAAACTTTGATATCATTTAATATATAGTAATGAAAAAATGAGAAAGATGGGAAAAAATTAATATTTAATTACAAATATTCTTAAATAAGTTTATAATTGTTTAAGTGTAAGAAACTGTTTATAACTAGAGACGATACAATTGAAAAGCGTTTGAACTATTTTGTAACAAATCACACTATAATACTCATCATTTGTTTGATCAAAAACAAATCAAGCCCTTTGAAATATACTGCTGAATTTTAACAGTTATTTTATATTTTATGAATTCCAAAAGAGTTGATAATTTATTTCTGCATTACATATCATTCATCAAGTTTTAACTTCAGCAAAATGTTTAATGAAATCATTTGTATTTGAAGAGAACAATAATATTCTTCACTACAGATATTTGATTGATTTTTAACCATCTTTTACAACAAATATAAAAAAAATTTAGTTACCCTTAAATTATCTGTAATCTATTAATTACAAAACTAAAAGTAAAAATTCGAAATATGTTTTAATAGTTATAAAATGATTAAAAATGTCCTTGATTACAACAATAAATTTTAGAAAACATAAACACGAATCTGAATTTTGTGTGTTATTTTTTGAAAAAAAATGCTTTTAAAATTCTCAGAATTAATCCTATATAATGTCATAAGTGAGACACATCTAACATATATAATCATGCGGAAATCGTGAATGAAAGTGACATTTGCGAAAGAATAGTGCCCTTAAAAGCATTTAACTCATTTCCCTTTGGAGATTGATACCGGTACTATCCGCAAGATACCCCTTAGACATTTCATTACGCATTCAAAGATTTAAAGATCCAGATAGACAGACTTAGAATGGTTGAACACAAAAGGTTTATTGACGTTTTATCTGACGTATGAGTTTTAACTGTATTGTTTGTTACGAATGAAAAGAAAATGCGTGCACATTTTCCCCCCACTGAAAGATTCTAACAACCAAGTATGATAGTATGCCGTTTTTAGTTTTCAAAGTTTTACTTTTAGAAAAGAAGTAGCATGTTTTATTTGCGAGCAATTTCTCTAATTATGATAAAGTTAAGAAATGCAACACACTTGGGAGAATTTTAGAACTAAAATAAACAACGAAAGCGCTCACAAAAATTTCTTACTACAAATATTATATTTTTCTTGTGTTTAAAAATTTAATCAAACTTATACAAACTTGTTTCTTAAAGATTTTAGAAGAGTAAAACAAAAAAAAAAAATGTAGATATTGCTAGTTTCTGTTTTAATTTTTTCAATTTCTCTCGAAGTTTTAATATTAGCATATCAATGAGTTAATTATCAATAAAAAAGACTTAACATAGTTTCAAGCATTTTGTAAATGAATACAAATGAGGAAAATACATGATTTGAAAAATTAACTGCATCTATAATATTCGTCCATTTTTTAAAGAATTATTGGTATAAATAAAGTACTATATAACAGCTCACGTTTTCTAAAGTTTTTAAGTTTTGAACAGTTCGAATAAATACAGCATTCATTCAACTGAGCATAGTATGTTATATTTTCTAACGCTTACTTCATTCAACTATATCTTTTAATTTTGTTTGCAATTTTTTTCCTTTTTCAAGTACTTTTATTGGAGTATAAGTAGGTAGAAAGTGGGGGTTCTAGATCTGAGGCGCAGTGAGGTGCATTCAGCTTGCGCCTTAGGGATTGGAGGGTAAGACCTCACCCCACCGCTCAACCTCTTCCCCTCCACCGCTTCTTCGTTCGTCCCCTTTATCACTGACACTGCCCCCCCCCCCCGGCGCAATCTCTGCTAAAAGAATAATAATATGTAAACAGTTAAATTACTAATTAAAGAAAACAATACAATTAATTTTTGATAAATTATTTTCGATCTGATTCAATTTTGAAATATAGTTTTACGTATATGGATATATCTAAGGTGCGGGGATGGGTACAATTCCTTAATTGAACCATATTAAAAAACGTATCTGCTTTTTTATCTGCTTTTTTTATTTTTTTCTGTTGGAAAAACTGGTTTTAATAATTGTTGTTGAAGGACTAGGTACGTCAATATTTTTTCTACCAATCAGCTGCATGTATACTAACGTCATGAAAATGAACCAATCAGCTTGAGTTGACCATCTCGTTCAACTCACTTGCATTTTTTTTCTAAGCATCATTTCTTCTCGAGCTCTTAATCGTACCACTGACTTCTCTTCGTGATAAAAAAAATATCATTTTCGAAATATATTACAAGTTTCTAAAGTGATCCTTTTTCCTTGATTAGTAAATTTAAATTAATTTAGATAACAATGAAACGTGTTGCGCCTCTTGCTTCCACCAATGCTTCAGTAAAAAAAGTGTGCTTCTTCAAAGACAGCAAAAAGGATTCTTCATTTAAACAAGATGCTGTTCCTGAGAATCATTTCCATCTTGGCCGTTCCAACTACGCCATTGTTTCCGATTTTGCAGATGTTGCTCGAATTCACTTGCGCCAATACAAACTCGATGCAACAGGATCTCTTTTCCCCACCAAAAGTGGAATTACTCTCATTCCTTCAGTATGGTTAGCCCTCGTGAGAGAATTTGCTGCAATTGATCAAGCCTTTCAAGATGGAAAAGTATTTGTTGTCAAGGACTGCCTTGTACTTTCTCGAACTGTCGTCGAAAATGTGACTTATATTACATTACAACGTTATTACTAGCGAAAGGATTTTTCTCGCAAATTTTTGGCTCCTGTTTCCATGCTAAATGAGACGGAATGGAATGAGTTAAAAAACATTCACAAGCAGATCACGTCAAAGGCTGTTTCCCTCATGTTTGAACGAGTTTTTCGCAAACTTCTGAAGAAAGAAGTGACTAAGCATATTCCTTTTCCAAAAACTGACTTCGACTGCATTGATGCGGAAATAGTTCTCACTACATCGATGGTGGAACTTTTAAGTTATCATATCCAAGAAAATATTTCAGCATTGTTCGAATGTTACGGGTGTTTGGAAGGTTATCAAAATCAGCTAGGTCACGAATGCTTGACATATACCAATGAGCAAAGGATTTTCGAATATGGAGACTTAGCTATGTTAAACATGGACTGGGATAAACTGGCTGCAGAATTTGTTGAACGAAATATCCAAATGATAAACTATATCAGTGAGATATTTCTTAATAAGTTAGATATGAATATCTTAATAGAAAATGCTAAAAAAATGTACATTGCAACAGATTGCATTTTATTAGTGTAAATAAAGAATTGTTTGTTTCTTTCAGTGAGTGTTTCCTATTTACTTTTACGATAGAAGTATAATATGTTACATACATAATTTTCATGTATTTTATTCTCCATAATTTTTCAAGAATTCAAATTTTAAACGTTATAATGTACAAATGATGTAACATATTTTTTAAATTTAATCATTTCTAAGATTTATTTTCTTAGATAAACGGGAATTTTCTTAACGGTTGAAATCGGTGTTTCAAATATGCTTATGCTAATATATTTTTTGATGGTTAAGATGTTACATATCGTAATTTAAAAGGAAAAATATATATTTAAAAAAAAATTGATTGCAAATAAAAGAATCACATTCTTTATATTAAATCAGTCAGGAAATTTTTTTTAATTAATTGTGTTAATGAATTACTTTATCTTTAAAATTTTCTTTTTCGCAACACATTCCATTCCCCTAAAAATACCACAAACAGAGTCTATAAAAAAATTCGTAAGTACTGCATTTCAAAAATATCTTTGCAAACAGATGCAAATAAATTGAAACTTTCACATAACTACAAAGGTGGGGAGAAGCAATTAATCCTTTTACGAGGCTGTAAGGAGTTTTGTATGTACGTAAGTATGTAAGACCGAAACCATTGTATAAACTTTTAAAAAGATTATTTTCGGCACATTTCAAAAAATAATATGATAGGAAACGAGTTTTTAAATATTGTTCACAAAATACCTTTGAAAATAGAAATAAGGTAACTGAAACTTTTACATCAATTTAAAGATGGGGAGAGGTAATCAGTTCATTTATAAAAAGCTGTAACATCATATCCACGCATCAATGGCCTTTAAGGGAAGAATACTAAGGTAGGTCTAACTATTGAAGAATATAAAGTGGAAAACATCCTATACAATTTAAAAGATGCTTTCTGAATAAGTCCTTACAATAACAGGCAGAGGGGAAGAATTCTCACAGAAAATATTTTTAAAGTACCTTTGAAAGCAAATGTAAAATAATTGAAACGATTCCTAAGACGTGGAGGTAAAAAGAAAAAAAAAATTGATTTTTATCTGTAGAACTGCAATAAACCCATTCATAGGGTTGTAGGTACGTATACAAGTGTCAGGACTGTAATAGCTTTAGGGTAAACTGAAGAATCAAACGAAAGTCCGCCTATTAACTTTTAAAAATATTTTTTTTTCTGAGTATCACTTTAACAACTGACAAATAGATGTCGGCAAAAACTCACATATAGGCTATCCCTAAAGTAACCTTCGAGGGTAAGAGTAAAATAATTGAACTTTTACAGCTATACGAAGGTGGGAAAATTCAGTTTACCTGCAGGGAGGTAATAAAACCATTCACAAGGTTGAGGGGAGGTATCAAACCCCTTTGCTAGACCGAAAGGAGATAACAAGCTCTTTCTTTCGTATTTGGTAATAAATATTTTCTAACTTGTACCGCTGTTGTGTTCCGACCCCAGGTCTCCGCAGCCACCAGGCCATGTGTATTCCCCTCCCTTGGGTGAGGAGAGTAACTTCTCAACTCCCCACCAAGAGAGGGTTAACTGTAACCTTTTTCTCTACTACTCACGTGGGGATTGCCTTGTAAAGTGAAGTTGTTCATATTAAAATTACTATGCCTGTGTAATTCGCAGTGATTATTTGTTTTATTTAGGACTTTATGGTTAAAAAGAACGTGTTAACAAATAGATTACTCTATTTTTCACATTTATTGGCGTCCGCGATTTTTAAGCATGTCTGTTGAAAGTCTTAGAGTGAAGCAGAAATCGCTGCGTTCAAGTTTCACCATGTGCTGCACTTCTATTGAAGAGGCGTTGGAAAAGGATACTACATTAACGGACTTGTATGCCCTCCAAAGACAAATAATGGACAAATTTACAAGGCTGGATACCGTGCAGGAGCATATTTTGGAATTACTTCTGAGCGATGATTTAGTGAGTAGTGAATATGAAGAGGACTTCACGAAAGCGGAGAAATACCACGATAAAATGAATCAACTATCTGCGGAACTGGAGTATGCCGCTAATCAAAGGCTAAATAAACCGCAAAGTGAAGCTGGGATCTCGCATAATAACACTAGAAAATTTAAGCTTCCGAAACTGGATCTAACAAAATTTAACGGTGATCCAAAAGACTTTCTTAATTTTTGGTCGCAGTTCGAGAAAATTCACATCGATTCGGACATTCCTGACGATGATAAAATTCATTATCTTGTTCAATGCAGTGTTACGGGATCAAAAATGTTCAGACTGGTCAATAGTTTTCCACCAACAAAGGAAAACTACAGCAAAGCCGTGCAGCAAGTCAAGGAGCGTTTTGGTCGAGAAGATCTGCTAGTGCAGATTTATATCAGAGACTTGCTTGGTTTAATCATGCAAAATGCCAACGGTAAAATAAAACTGGAATTAGCCGAACTTTATGATGTTTTAAAGAGCAAACTCCTAGCTCTAGAATCGCTAGGAAGGACGCAAGAGAAGTTCGCCGATTTTTTGGAGCCCCTAGTGGAATCATGTTTACCGGAAACCGTACTACGGGCATGGGAGACATGCAGGAATACAGACCCGACGTCGGAAGGTCTAGACAGCGGCAGAACCCTCGACAGATTGACTTTTCTCCGCAAAGAGGTTGAATCGGAAGAAATGATACTCCTCGCTCGCACTGGATTGGGTTCACCGCAACGTCAGAAAAGCAAAGCCACTGTAGAGGAGCCATTCCTGGCTACAAGTGCTGCTCTCATCAACACAAAAGGAGGGAGGTCAGGCAAACAAAAATTTTGTTTATTTTGTTCTCAATGTAATCACTGGAGCTCTGACTGTCTCATTGGTAAAAAATTGTCGTTAAATGATAAGAAGAGCATTTTAATTACAAATCGTGCATGTTTTCGATGTTTAAATAAAGGTCATAATGCTCGTTCTTGCAGATTAAAAATGTTAAAATGCATGAATTGTGATGATAAAAGCCATCACACTTTATTATGTAATAAAAATGAAGAATTTGATTTAAAAAATGAGACAGTTGGGGCTACCATTAGTAACTCCCTTGCTAATCAGTCTTTAATTACTAATGTGTATTTGCAGACTATAGTTTTAAAATTGTGTTATAATAATAATGAAATGTTTTTGCATTGTTTACTAGATAATGGGTCTCAAAAATCTTACTTAACTCAGCGAGTAATTAATCATTTGAATCTAAAACCGGTATCAAAACAAACCATTGTTCACGGTTTGTTTGGGGGGGAGAGAGACAGCTCCAAGGAAACATTTCCTATACAATGTTATTATTAAGAGTATAGATGACAGTTTTTCTTGTCAAATTAAAGTTCTTTCGGAGAATAAAATATGTGGGTACTTACCTAAAGTAAATGATTTGCAGGTTCTATCTGAAATTAAGGAAAAGAGTATCCTAGTGCCTGATTTATGCAATTCTGTAAATGAAATAGATATGCTTTTAGGAGCTGATGTAATTAGTGTAATTTTGTCAGGTAGAACAATAAAATTAAAGTCGGGTCTGATAGCTATTGGTACTATGTTAGGGTTTACTTTAATGGGTAAACCGAGTTAAATAGTTAATGATAATAATGAGATTTCCATACCTACCACTCGGGAAAGACAATTAAGTATGTTTTTAAATCAGCTGAATGTTAAAGAATTATGGGACATTGAAACTATAGGGATCAGAGATCCAGTAGAAAATGTTAAAAGTGAAATACAGCATTCAGATATGATTGAAAGATTTCAAAAAATCATAGAAACACTTCCCAATGGCAGATATGAAGTGGCTTTACCTTTTAAGATAGAGGGCCAACTTACGAATAACAAAGGCTTAACTCTGAAAAGACTTAGAAGGACGTGTAAAAAAATGAGCGAGAAAAATACTTTGAAAGAATATGCTAGTATTTTTGATGTGTGGGAAGCATTAAAAATTATAGAAAAAGTCTCTGAAACAGATATAGAAACTGATGCTTATTACCTTCCCCATAGAGCTGTGTTTAAAAATTCTGAAACAACAAAAATAAGGCCTGTTTTTGATGCAACTGCTAGAGAAGGAAATAATCCTTCGCTTAATGATTGTTTACTTAGAGGTTCTAATTTGATAGAGTTGATACCGGATATTTTGGATAGATTTCGTATGTACCCTATTGGCTTATCGGCTGACATTGAAAAGGCATTTTTGCAAATTAGTGTCATGCCTGAACATAGGGATTTTTTAAGGTTCTTCTGCCCTCATGAAAATAAGGAAACAGTTTATCGGTATTGTCGTTTGGTGTTTAGGGTGTGTTCAAGCCCATTTTTGTTAGCTGCTTCTATCAATCACCTACTAGATAATACTCCCTCAAAACATGTAGATATTGTATCTAAGCTTCGACATTCCTTTTATGTTGATAATTGTGTGACCGGAGTGTCGGATGCGCAGGAGATTGAGTCATTTGTCAATAAGTCTCGAGAAATTACGTCTAATGGATGTTTTAATTTGAGGGGATGGGAAAGCAATGTCAAAAAAGAATCAATTTCAAAATTTGAAGGGGATACGAATGTATTAGGCTTAACTTGGAATTTGGATAAGGACACTCTAAGATGTACGATTAATAATGCAATTTTGGAAAAATTGACCGAAATGACCAAAAGAACAATTTTATCGGCTATTCAGGGAATATTTGATCCTTTAGGAATTTTAACGGCTGCTACTCTATTACCCAAAATTTGGTTGCAAGAAACTTTGAAATTGAAATTAGCTTGGGACAGTCCCTTACCACTTGGTTTGTGCAATAAATTTGATAAATGGTTTAAAGAAATTTTGCTGCTTAAAAATGTAGAAATCCCCAGATATTGCGAAATAAATTCAGATTCAGATCTTCATGTTTTTGTAGATGCATCCAAAAATGCTTATGCTGCCTGCATCTTTGTAAGGACTAAATTAGCATCAGGTATCAAATTACATTTACTTAGAGCTAAGCCAAGAGTAGCCCCCACTAAAACTGTGTCAATGCCCCGGTTAGAACTTCTGGCTTGTTGTGTGGGAGCCAGGTTAGCTAATTCTACTAGAGGCTCACTTGATATACCTGATTTAAATATAACATATTGGTCAGATTCCATGGTAGCCCTTCATTGGATAAAAAATAACGGGAAATGGTCGATTTTTGTTTTGAACCGAATTAAGGAAATAGCTAAAATTTCTTCTCCGGAAAACTGGAGACATGTTCCTGGGCGAATGAATCCCGCAGATGTTCTATGTCGTGGATGCTCTCCACGACATCTTTTAGAAAGTAAATGGTTTGAAGGCCCAGAGTGGCTTCTGGGAGATGCTAAAACTTGGCCGACAAATGAGTTACAATGTGAGGCTAAAATTCTCGACTGTGAGAGAAGAAAAATTAAGCTGTGTCAACTTAACGTTACAGATAAGATAGAAATATGGTATTCAATAAAGTTTTCTAATTACCACTCTATTATTCGGGTGATAGCTTGGGTTTTGAGGTTTTTAAGTAACTGTCGTAAACAATTAAAAAATAGAAAATTAAAGGAGCTTTCAACGTCCGAAATTGAAAAGGCCGAAAATACATTATTATGCTCAATACAAAAGGAATATTTTCCCGAAATAAACAATATCCTACATGTAAACACGTTCATAGACGATCAGGGCTTATTTCGGGTTAAAACTAGAATCATGGAACGTAAGGATGATCCTAATTTCTTGTCTCCTATCCTACTACCAAATAATTGTACTTTAACTCAAAGATTAATAGAATATTATCATAAGAAAAACTGTCATGCAGGTACGCAAATGCTTGTCTCAATCCTTAGAGAAAAATTTTGGATTTTAAGGGCAAGGAGGACAGTTAGAAATGTCATTCAAAATTGTGTAAAATGTAAAAGATACAACGCAAAAACAGTTAAAAGTGAATCTGTATCTTTACCGGCTGATAGAGTAAGGGATACAATGTGTTTGAAGTGATAGGCATTGATCTTGCCGGACCTCTCTTTCTAAAAAATAGTGAAAAGGTGTGGATTGTTCTCTATACGTGTGCAGTGTATCGTGCAGTGCATTTGGAACTGGTTACAGCTTTGACAACCAACAGTTTTTTGCTGTGCTTACGACGCTTCATAGCCAGAAGAGGCAGGCCTTCAGTCGTGTACACTGACAATGGAACTAATTTCAAAGGTGCTGTCCGGGAGTTCAAAAACCTGGACTGGATGAAAATTCAACAAGAGACAGAGATTCAACACATGAAATGGAAGTTTACTCCTCCCACTGCAGCATGGTGGGGAGGTTGGTGGGAGAGGCTCATAAGAGTGCTTAAAGATCTCTTAAAACGCACTTTAGGGAATTCAGTCTTGACGTACGAAGAGCTTCTCACTATTCTATGTGATTGCGAATCTATTGTCAACAGTCGTCCTCTGACTTATGTATCTGAGAATTTGGACGACCTGGTACCTTTGACACCTGCAATGTTCCTGATGGGAAATTCATCAATTGATGTGACAGATTTAGATTTTAGTGATTTTGCGAAGTTTCAGAGAAGGGTCAAATTTCGAGCGAAACTTTTGAAAGATCTAAGAGAAAGGTTTCTTAAAGAATATCTAGGGCTATTAGTGCAAAAGGCTCATAAGACGTCTCGAGACTTTAAAGTTGGTGAGATAGTTCTCATCGAAAATCCAAACAAGAAGAGACTTTACTGGCCTTTAGGTAAAGTTGTCGAGCTGATTCCTGGAAGGGACGGAAAAGTACGCACCCTAAAGCTGAGATGCAACAAGACCAAGATCATCCATCCTATCCAGAGAGTTTTTCCTTTGGAAATTCAATCTGCTGAAACGGCAGAGTTGGATGTTGTTCCATTGGATGCTGATGCTCCTAAAATTCCTTCTTCTAATGTTGATGTCTCTGAAAGTACAATGATACCTGTAGATGCACCTCCTAATATGCCTAAGTTCTCGAGATATGGACGTACTATCCGGAGACCCAAGAGACTAGACGTTTTTAATATCACTATTGTTTTTGAGTCTGAGTAGACTCAAAAAGGGGGGAGGATGTTGTGTTCCGACCCCAGGTCTCCGCAGCCACCAGGCCATGTGTATTCCCCTCCCTTGGGTGAGGAGAGTAACTTCTCAACTCCCCACCAAGAGAGGGTTAACTGTAACCTTTTTCTCTACTACTCACGTGGGGATTGCCTTGTAAAGTGAAGTTGTTCATATTAAAATTACTATGCCTGTGTAATTCGCAGTGATTATTTGTTTTATTTAGGACTTTATGGTTAAAAAGAACCTGTTAACAAATAGATTACTCTATTTTTCACAACCGCCTTATAACTGCTCTAATTATTCTTTACTGTATTCCTACGCATAACGACCATATATAAGAAAATAGCGCAAACAAGAATATTTACTTTATGCTCAAAACTTTTACACTTTCCACACTTTTCGCTTAAGCTCTTCCCAATGGATATTGAAACAATTTTCGAAGAGACCGATTTCCCTATGAATGATGAAATTTTAGCTTCTGCAGATTTCGGTGACTTATCCACTGAGTTAGATGAGCCTTTTGATGGTATTTTACGGGGCACTTTTTCTTGTAATAAGTGTGATCAAACATTGACTCATCGTCGCAGTTTCAAAAGACATCAGATTTCGATTCATGCTACTTCAGCATCATTTCAATGCGAAATATGTAGGAAAAGGTTCAATCGAAAGGATAATTTTCTTCGACATTCAAAGTCCCATAAATTAATGACTGAAATTTCTATGGAAGTATCTCAAGCAGCTAATGACAAGGAAAATTCCTCTATGAATGTAATTCAACCTTCCAGAGCCATACCCGGTCCCTCTACCATCACAGAACCATCCGCTCTCTCTAATAATGGTGTGACCTCAGTTTCTTCAACTTCTGCTGCTCCATCAAGAAAGCGAAAAATTTCATCCGTTAACCGACGCACTAAAAATGCATGTTTAGACACTTTTGAAGTACATAAGTTCTTTCCAAACCCTTTAACATCCAAGGACTTGACTGTGAGTCTTCATAGCTTAAAAACTGAAATTACAGACAAAATAAAGGAAATAGCGTCTTCAAAAAAGGGACTAAAATGGTACTTAAATAGTTGTGTTCGCTTCATCCGAAAAATTACAACAGAGGACTTTGAGACCTGTACTTCCTACTGTAGATTAAAGTGTGCTGTTACCTTGGATCAGGAATCTCCAGACATTGAAACAAGCATCGCAAAGGTAAGAATTTCATTGCTTTTCTTCAAAAATAAATATTAAATATTAACTACTCTGTTCTAAGAAAAAAGTAATTCTATTTTGAAACGATTTCAAAATATATGTGTACTAAAGATATATTTTATAATTACTCTACATTAAATGTAATTAGGTTTTATTCAATTTATTATTTTTTAAAAAATACGCCATTGCAAATTCATGTATATATGTTTTCTCTTAAGGTTATTGCATCAAGTATCGAGTTCGAAAATAGAGGCTCTGGATGGGAGTTTCAGAAAGTGTTGAAGAACGAGCTTAAGACAGCTGTTTACAAACCCTTAGCAGCAGCATCTTACATAACCCTTCCACCAAAATTGAGAACGAAAAAAGCCATTTTAAACATTCAAAATGAAGACCAGCAATGTTTTTTATGGTGTGTGTTAGCTCATCTTCATCCTACTCAAGTAAATGCTAATAGAGTGAGTACTTATTTAAAATTTCAAAATGAATTATGCACAAAAACCTTACTTTTCCTACTCCGTTAAATCAGATAGAGCTTTTTGAAGAAAAAAATGAAATATCAATTAATGTGTTTGGTTTTGAAAATGAAATTTTCTCCTTGAGAATAACAACCAAGAATTTTGATAGCCATGTAAATTTGCTCTTGATTTCAAATAAAGAAAAAAGACATTATTGTCTTATTAGAAATTTAAACCGATTACTTTCAGACCTAACACAGCATAAATCGGAAAGTTTTTACTGCAATTACTGTCTTCACAGATTCTCTAAAAAATCAAACTTAGATGCACATACTATAGACTGCAGGAAACATAAAGAACAAAAAATAAAAATGCCAGAAAACAAATGGTTAGAACATAAATAGTGGGAAAAAATAGGATCCGAGGATTGTATAACGAAAAAAAAAAACATCAGGTGATCCGGCATCCGTATTCGTGTGGCAAATTCGAAAAGGTAGCCCCGGCGATTGCAACAAAAGTGAAAAAAAAAATGATCAGAGAAAGGTATAAATATAAAAAAAAAAACTTCTTACTGAAAATCCTGTATCATATGCCTTATTCGTAAGGTTGCCACGGCTAAAGCCACCGCAGAGAAGAGAAAGCATGGTAACCACAATTGGCAAAATATCGCCAAACAAGTGTAAACAACTTTTGTCGCCAACGGGTAGTTACTCTAAAATACATTCCAACCATGCCACGATTTGTCACATATGTGAAAAACCGTTATTGGGGGATCGAGTGCGTGAGCATGACCATCTCACCGGTGCATATCGTGGTGCAGCTCATAATATTTGTAATATTAATTGCACATTAGCTAAACACATTCCAGTAATAATTCACAATTTGCGAGGATACGATTCCCATTTAATCATGCAAAGTGTTGGAAAAATTAAAAACAAAAATCTTACTTGTATACCTTCCAATAGCGAAAAGTACATATCTTTTTCAATCGGTTCTCTACGTTTTTTGGATTCGCTGCAATTTTTAAATGCCTCCCTCGAAAAATTAGTTTCAAATTTAGAAAAAAACCAGTTAAAACTTACAAGTGATTTTTTTTAAAGATAAAACTGATCTTATGGTTCAAAAAGGAATTTATCCCTATGAATATATGGACAATTTTCAAAAATTTAGTGAAATACACTTACCCCCGAAAGATACTTTTTTTTAGTTCACTCATAAATGAACCTATAAATGATGATGAGTATGCACATTGCATAAATGTGTGGGAAACATTTAATCTAAAAAATGTAGGAGAGTATCACGATTTATATGTAACTAGTGACGTGATACTGCTTGCTGATGTTTTTCAAAATTTTCGACAATTGTGCTTAAATTTTTATAAACTAGATCCCTGTCATTGTTACACAGCTCCCGGTCTCGCTTGGCAAGCATGTCTTTACATGTCGCGAGTCAAACTTGAACTTTTTACAGACTTGGATATGCATTTATTTATTGAGAGAGGCATAAGAGGTGGTATTTCAATGATATCGCACAGATTTAATTCAGCGAATAACAAATATCTAGAATCTTACGATGAAGTGAAACCATCTAAATATATCCTTTATTTGGATGCAAATAATTTGTATGGATGGGCAATGTCCCAGTTCTTGCCTACTCATGGTTTCGAGTGGATTAAAGAGCCTGTAAATTTTATGGAGATTTCGGATGAATCTGACATAGGCTTTATTTTAGAGGTAGATTTAGATTACCCTGAAAACTTGCACGATTTGCATAACGACTATCCCCTCGCCCCAGAAACTTTAAACGTCACGAATGATATGCTGTCCCCATACTGTAAAGAAATAGCAGAAAAATATAATTTAAATATCAATAGCTGTACTAAATTAGTTCCTAACTTAATGAGCAAATAAAGATACATCGTTCATTACAGAAATTTAAAACAATATGTTTCTCTTGGGTTAAAAGTATCAAAAATCCACAAAATTCTTAAATTCCACCAAAGACCTTGGCCTAAGAAATATATTGATTTTAATACAGAAAAAAGGAAAAAAGCACAAAGTTTATTTGAAAAAGATCTATTTAAATTATTAAATAATGCAGTATTCGGTAAAACCATGGAAAACCTACGGAAGCGTACTGTAATAGATCTTTTGCAGGATCAGAAAAAAGCTAAAAAACTTGTTGCTTCACCGGCATTTCATAACTTAAGAATAATAACAACGGATCTGGTATCCATAGAAAGAAAAAAAGTCTCGCTTTTATTAAATAGACCGATTTACATCGGTTTTTCAATTCTAGAAATATCCAAAATATTAATGTATAATTTTCATTATAATTATATTAAAAGTAAGTACGATACCAACGCTAAATTACTTTTCACGGATACAGATTCGTTGTGCTACGAAATATCAACATCAGATGTATATAAAGATATGGAAAAAGATTTACATTTATTCGATACATCTGATTATCCAAAAAATCACGTTCTATACAATGAAACAAACAAGAAAGTACTTGGTAAGATGAAAGATGAGCTATCATCCAGTTTAGCAGTTGAATTTGTCGGACTGAAGCCAAAGATGTATAGTTTAAAAAGTGTTGTAATGGAGAAAAAAACAGCAAAAGGAGTGTCGAAAGTGATAATACACCAACGAATTCGACATTCAGACTACAAAGATACTTTATTATATCGTCGTCGTGGTTTAGCCAAAGCCCAAAAAATTGAAAGTCACAACCACATTGTGCAAACTGTATCGTATCAAAAATCAACTCTGTGCCCTTTTGCTATCAAAAGGGCACAGAG
>BMAW01125933.1:0-44191 GCA_019974015.1 Nephila pilipes
GAGCCAGTAGTCACTGGGGGCTAAATCTGGCGAGTATGGGGGTGGGGAAGCAGATCAAAGCCCAATTCGTTCAATTTTGTCATTGTTTTCATCGACTTGTGGCAGGGTGCATTGTCATGGTGAAAAAGGATTTTTTTTTCTCTGCATGTGCGGTCGTTTTTTTGCGATTTCCTCCTTCAAACGCACCAGCAAGTCAATATAATAATCACTGTTGATCGATTTACCTTTTTCGAGGTAATCAATGAAAATCACGCCATGCGTATCCCAAAAAACTGACGCCATGACTTTGCCAGCTGACTGCTGCGTTTTCGGACGCTTCGGATGGCTTTCGCCAGCTGTGCGCCACTCAGATGACTGCCGCTTCGACTCTGGAGTGTAGTGATGTATCCATATTTCGTCCATGGTCACGTAACGACGCAAGAAATATTTTTTGTTGCGAGTAAATAGCGATAAACAGCTTTCTGAATCATCGACTCGTTGCTGTTTTTGTTCCATCGAAAGCAATCGCGGCACCCTCTTGGAAAAAACCTTTTTCATGCTCAATTTTTCATGAAGGATAGTAAATACACCTCCATATGATATCTGTGTCATCTCAGTAATCTCACGGAGCTTCACTTTACGATCTTTCATTATAATTTTTGTCACTTCACTCACATTTTTCGGTGTAACCGCTTCCACAGGTCTACCCGAGCGTTCCGCGTCATTTGTGTCGGTACGACCACGTTTAAACTCGGCAAACCACCGACAAATCGTTGCTTTTGATGGACAAGAGTCCGGGTAACATTTTTCAATCCATTGTTTCGCTTGCACGGTGTTTTTACCCATTAAAAAACAATGTTTTATCAGAACACGAAACTCGGTTTTTTCCATTTTTTAAACAAACTACAAAACGACTTTACTCCAACCTCGATAACTCAGCTGTTTCTGAACCGATCGACTTAAAATTTTGACACGTTTCAAGCAAAGGTTAGTACTCTAGAAAGACCTGGTTACTGGTTTACTACGAGCGCCATCTCTGGGTTAGTCTCGGTACTTATTGATCCATGAGTTATATCTTACCTCCAAGTTATGGAGTTGGTTATGCCTACGACATTGTCTTCTCATGTTTAATAAGTAACTTAACCCCCCTCTATTTCCCAAACCGACTAACGTATCTTATAAAATAAATGTCCACCGATAGTTGTATTATCTCCCAATCCAATGCCGAGTCTCTCTTCCTCGACATCTTCAGCTTCGACTTCTACAATCTCTAAATAATTCTCAATAACTCTGGTACAACCTACCTCCTCTACTATAGTACCATTATCTCCCACAATTCGATCCTTACAATCACCACATCATCCTCTTCTACACCGGAGGGACCATTACTTTTTGTTAAATGTTTACTACCCTACTTCAAACACAGTCTATTTCGGTTGTCAATTCTCACTATTGTCATAGCTCCCCACAATAGCAAAATGAACGCAAGAAATAAACACAAAGCAAAGAGCATGTATCTCTCGCTCCACACAAGGAAGTATACCTTAAATGAACATTCAAATGAACCAATATAAGCTAAACGGGAGTATTTTGTATGAGGATGACAATTGCATCCTTTACGATATTGATAACTCCTCACTGGGAAATAGCATAAACTACATGGAAGACTCTCGTCCATTAAAGCCATTCAAGAAAAACAAAAATTCTAACAGGAAATAGTTTTTATGATAATGTTTGGTTTTTTTCTTTCACTTATTGTGCATCATTTACTTACTACCAGTATTTTAACTTCCCCAAGATTCCGTTTTCAACTCTTGTCTTGAAACAATTTTACCTCTTAAAAAGTAATTTTATTAAATAAATTCATCATTCAAAGGATTTTTTTTTATATTGTTGAAGTGTAAATTGATCTAATGGTCTATTTCCAATTAACCTTATATACTGCAGGTTAACCAATTCTAATCACAATCTGTAGCAGAATTAAATTTTAAGTTACAGCTAGATCGCTTACGGTTGTTTGGAATAGGAAACTCCATCAGACTGTCTACAATAACATCGATTAAAATGTAAGCAACCTTGAAAATTGATGAAGTTGAAATTACAACGGATGTGTTAGTTGTTGATATTAATTGTTACATATATGTGCCTTAATTATTTGTGCCTTATAATATATCCTAGTATTTATAGGAGGGATTGTTTATTAACGTCTCCATTAGAACCAACATGAGGACTACTGGCACCCGACCTCGCAATTTTGAACCACAATCAGGTGACGAGGATTACTCCTGAGCTGTCAACTCCAAACTTCCATACTACGCCAACGAGAGGACTTAGAGTCTCATCGGATTTCACGTGCATCAGCCCATTTATATAGAGAGTCTTTAGTGGCATCAAACTCGGACCCTATTTGACGAAAACAACACCGGTGGCAAGTCCAAGAATTTGACCATTAAGCTACCATAGCTAGTAATTATAGGAGTAGTTGCTTTCGAAAAACAGATGATTGTGAATGTTAAAATTTGTGAATTATTTTATATATGGTGTTTAGATGAAATACCATTCGCACCACTAGAAAACAAAATAAAAGCAAAATAAACTAGTTGAAATGAAAATAGAGATAATGAGGTTGAGTTACAGTAATACAATTATTTTGTTTCGGCAAACATTTCTGAGATAGATAATGGATTAATTCTTTTTAAAAATTTGAATTAAACAGTAGAAGTGACTAAAACAGTACAACTATAGCATCTACCATAATTATAAGAAAAATCAATATCAGTGTTAAGAAAAAATAAATGTTTCGGAAGATCTAATATTAATGTAAATGAAGAACAATTTTGGGAGTTAAGTTATACAGATGATCCGGATATAACTAAATGAGAATTGCATTGATAGAAATAACGTATATGTCGTTTCAATTCGAAAAGATTTATCCATTAAACAAATAAAATTTCTTGAGTCAACACCTTATCATATGAAAATTGAAGTTTTAAGTTTATTGAAATATTTTATAGTATAAAAAATATTTCAATATATAAAAATATTGAATAAATATTTCAATAGTAGATTTTAGGCCTTTTTGTATTTTTCAGAAGGTTCGTTCCAAACTATATTCAAAAAGTGAAGGCTTTGAGTAGAGTGATGTATGAAAATAAAGAATTTCAATGGAATAGTAATCAAGACAAATCCTTTTATCTTCCAAGAGATCAATTTATGCAAAATCTATTTTTATATATTATAACTCACGAATACTAAGTTCAATGTAATGCTAGCATAGATGATTTGAGCTGAATGCTGATTTAAGTAGATGATAACGGAATATGACATTTGGTATATTTGAGTTAGTAAAAAGACTTAAGTAGGAAAAGAAACGCCTTTTGAGTAAACTGGAACTTGTAGGAATTATATGAACTTTAGACCGATAAAGACAGTTTACTTGATATTAAATTCACTGTTTATATGAATTTTACTACAATAAATTCACAGATACCAAGACAGTGTGACTTGATTCAAGAATTTGATTTCAATGTTTAACATAGACCGGGAAAAAAGATATATAGCACATATATATGCATTGAGTAGAGTACCCATGTTAGAGATAGATGCTTTATTGAGTACGAATGAGAGAAATTGAAAAATTTGTTCAATTAATCAGCATTCTGATCCTGAATTAAGTGTTAATTACAAGGTATGGCTATTAAATAACGAGACTGATGCTGCTACAGAAGAAGTACACATGCACCAAACGCCAAAGATCGACAGCTGTTTAGAACGAATAGTTCTCTTTCGAATGCAGTACCTCTAATTTCTGTAAGCAAATCCGTATAGCCGTAGTCTTCACTCGCATTAAAGTTATTTTTTTTTGTTTCACGGGAAAAAAATAATAAGTGTAACTATAGAGCAACGAATTGTGAAATTTCTCATAAAACTTGGAAAAACCGCTATTGAAACTTATAGCCTATTGAAAAAAGTGTATAGTAATCAATATTTATCGCATGCATGTGTTTTTGAGTAGCTTAAGCGTTTTCAAGATAATCGCGAAGACGTCTAAGATTATTCATACCCGGGTCGCTATTCTACGTTAAACACGGATGACAATATCGAAAAAATTGATAATCTAGTTCGAATTGACCGTTGGTTAAGTATTGGTGCGATTGCTGATAGAGTAGGAATTAACAAAGAATCTGTAGGGCAAACATTTCCACCAAGACAATTCATTTCACATTGTCTGTCAAGAGGTTTCTAGCCAAGTACAGCATCCCAGTGTTAGACCATTCGCCGAATCTTCATGTGATTTCCATCTGTTTCCTAAGATGAAATCTACATTAAAAAGAACAAGATTTGAGCCCGTTAAAGCTGTGAAAGAGAAAACGGCACGCATCCTGAAGGAGTTGACAGAAGATGTCAAGATGTCCAGCATTGCTTCGAACAAAAGAAGATTCGCATTGAGCATTGTAGGGATAGAGGCTGGGTGTGTATTGAAGGTGATAATAAGTAAATATGTATGACTTGAAAGTAAAATTTCTTACAGCATCACTCTCGTTATTTAATAGCCTGACCTCGTAGTATTTTTCAAACGAACTGGGACCAAAGGACTACAGAAGAAATGTAAATAATAAATAACCATATTTTGAAACAAAATCGAATTTACTGGAAAAATTCAAACAAATAATACTTGGTTAACCTAAGAAGTATGAGAAAAAGTATAGTTATATAACTATTCATTATTTTACGAGATATTTTCTGTTGAACTATTTGTTTACAAAATTGAAGAACAAAATTATTTTCCATCTAACTATTAAACAATATTCAGTTGACAAAAAAAAATCATTTGTACACTTTAATATTTTAAATTTTTAACTAAATAAATACAGCATTTCCTCAAAAATAGCTTTAATACAATGTATATATATAATATGATATAGATTAAACACCAAAAAGTTTTGATAAATTAAATAATAAGTTCTGATAAATTAAATAATCAGGAAATAGTTTATAAATTTTCTTGCAAAAAAAGTATTTGTACACTTCCCCAGCAAGATACGTTCTGCGTTTATAATGTTGATTGGATTAAAAGATTAATTATATATATATATATATATTAGATTTAAATAATTGTTAATAATTGTTAACTTCGTATAATTTTTGAAGTCTGACGCATTATTTATATTGTTCTAGGAGTAATTAAAAATGGCTTTTAAAACTAGAGATACATTTCTGAGCATGAGAAATCGTATCATTGGGCTCCATAAAAATGAAATCAGACCGTGTAATTAGAAAAGGGATTAAATTTCTATTAACAGCTGTTGGATACATAGTGAGAAAGTATGTTAAAATGAATACATTGAAAATAAACCTCGATCAGGACGTCCCAGTAAATTAAGAATAAGAGCTAAGAGAAGTATTGTTCAAACAACTTTAAGAATATTACATGGGTTCAGTTAAAAAAGTTGCTGAAATCCTTGCAACATCTTCTATTACCAGAGTAACACCTCAAATAATAATAAATGCTCTCCGCAATGTAGGTTTAAATGTAAGAATCCCAAATCCCAAGTAAAACGCCATTCATAAATTAAATAAATAGGTGAAAATGTCTGGAATTTGCTTTGTTCTACAGAAATAAAACAATGGATTACATACTTTCTCTCCTCCAAATATTCGAAAAATTTTGGACTAAAATAAAACTGCTTTAATTCCAAAACATATATTCTCAATTCTCAATATTGATGGGGAAATTGTTATGGTTTGGAGATGTATGGTATCTAATGGAGTGAGAAATTGAAGTTTTATTGACACTACAGTGACATCTTTAACCATATATTGAAGTGTTGCTACCTAACTTATTAAACAGGGCTACGAAATTAGGCCTAATGCAAACTTTTCACTTTCAATTAGATAGCCACTCAAAGCATACTGCTCGGCCATAATTCTCGAAGGCGACCGGTAATTCCTTCATAATCTCTAGGCTTGCATCTAACAAAAAACCTGTGTATACTTTTGGATATAAAAATCGAAATAAACATATCCCAAGTCAAAATAGATTCGTAGAAGTTCTCGTGAAGCATGGAATGACATAGATCTAGTCGTCACATGAAAATTGATAGAATCTATACCGTAGTGCTTTGAAGCAGTCATTAAAGGTAAAGGACTTCACACAAAATATTAATTTATTCTCTATAACAAAAAAAAATTATGTACAGAATAGAAAATTATTAAAATTTCAAAAAAAAATTGAATGATTTATTTCGGAGTTACATAGTTACAAAGTAAAGAGCTCAATAAGGTGCTGACCTACCTCTAGCCTGGATGCAAGCTGCCACACGACGTGGCATAGAGTGATAAAGCTCCCTGATGGTCTCCTGCGATATTTTTTGCCAAATTTGATCCAATTGTCGGAAGAGGTCATAAACATCCCCTGGTATATACAGTCGTCTTCCTATCATGTCCCAGATATGCTCGATTGGAGAGAGATCTGGATGGCCAAGGAAGTTTTTGACAAGCTGTAGGACAGTTCATAGCAGCACGTGCCGTATGTGATCTGACATTATCTTGCTGAAAAATAAGGACAGGGTATTGAAAAAGGAACGGTAGCAAAACAGGTCTCAGAATGTTGTCGACGTACCGCTGTGCTGTAAATGTGCCTCTAATGACGACCAAAGGGGTCCGGCTATCAAGGGAAATGACACCCCTGACCATAACTCCTGGTTGAGGGATTGTGTGGCATGCAATAGTGAAAGCAAGATCGGCACACTGCCCTGGGCGTCTCCAAACATGTCTTCGATGATCATCAGGACACAGTTGGAAGCGGGATTTCTTCGCTAAACACTATCCGTCCCCAGTAAGCAACATTCCAATCTGATCGAGCCCAGCACCACTGTAATCTGGCTCGACAGTGTGCAGGCGTGAGTGGCAGGTGACGTAGCGATCGGTTTCGGTCAACGTCAGATTTCACTTTATCAGCCATCTGTGAATGGTCATGGTGGACACTCGTGTGCAGGCCGCAAGTCTGATGGTTGATAACGATGAATTTTTAGCTGTGATAGCTGATCTGACAATCACTATGTACTCCCTACCTGCTGTGGCCCTAGGTCGACCATTACCACCATGACGCTGAAATCTACCATTGTCCACCCATTCTTGACAGCATCTTCTAATCGCCGCATCGCTTCGACCCAAATGAGGCGCGATTCTCCGATTCGCCCAACCTGCTTCTTTCAATCTAACGAGATGACCTCTTTCAAACCCTGGCAGTTGCTCGTAATGAGGTCGAATCCTGCGGCGACACATTTTACCAGTCGTTGAAAGGTATCATAAATCACAATGCAACAGAAAATTTGACCATCCGATTGAAAATCGCTTCTTATGTACATCTACTGAGTGAGCAGTTCGATGCGCTGTAGCTCCCGCTATTCATTTATTGGACACCAAATTTTAATCATTTGCATGTTTGGTCCAAATGTCTTTGCATGAGAAATTTCATTAGAATCGGGCAACTCCTTCTAGGTGCTTCTTCTTCTTCTTCTTTTTTTTTTTTTTTTTTGTTATAGAGTGTATGTTATTTAGTTCATTTTTCTAAATTATCGCACACCAATGAAGTGTACAAATACTTTTTTGTATTACATTTGTGTATATTTGTCTGTTAAAATGTAAAATACTGATTATTTTGTTTTTGTTTTTATGCTATTAGGATTTCATTAAATTAATGCATTATATTATTATTTGCTCAAATATTTCATTCGATTTTATTATAATTTAAGAAAATGAATTATACAAATAATTATTTTGCTAACTGTTTGCAAAGGTATATCTATACGTTTTGAATATCTCGTAAATAAAGTACCAGTTGAAAATAACCAAGGTTTTTGCATTCAGAAAAAAGATCATTTTCACTTATTGATTATTTATTATTATATTAGTTTTTTTTATTAATTAAGAAATTTAAAAAAATTTTCTGAGGTATAAAATGATTCATGTACCCTCAGAAATAAATTTTAATGTATTCTGTAGAAGCTACTGATTTAGGATCTGGTTCATTTCTTGAAAAGGAACGTGTCCCTTTAAAACCATGATTTCGACGCATACTTCATTTTTAAAATTTCGATTAAGTATTAAAATTCTTTTTAATTTATTTTAATATCCTAGCATATTTTTTACCTTATTAAAATATATTATTTTAAAATTAAATAGCTGCTAAGTTTTCTTCTTAGATATGGATAATTTTTTTTAAGTCTTAAGGTTATAGTAATTACGTCTACTTCGTAAATTTTCTAAAGGAAAATATTACCTATATTTTTGCATTTTCTTTTTATAACACTAGCTAAATTTAATTTTTACTTATTTCGTTTTTGTTACTTATTTCGTATTTTGTTACTTATTCGTTACTTATTTCGTATTGAGGGTCTAAATCATAAGATCTGTTGACAATAACCCAATGCGTCATTGGGAACTGACATTTATTTCATTTTAGCGTCTTCCTGTTACAGTTTTTTATTCACTGGCATTCTGGTTAAATAGAAAATAAATCAATATAACAATCAGTGTTTTTCACTACCGATAAACAAAATAAACTTTAAATTTTAATTATATGTAATAATTTTCACAAAACAAGATGAAATCACTTTTTGATAAACATTGATATTTATACCATGCATTACCAAGGTCAGTTCTAAATAAATCTAATCAGAGAAATGTATTTGGGTAGACAGAAGGTCCAACCAGCAAAAGAAAAATAAACATTTCATTAAAAATTTATTTTAGTACATAAAATTATTTTTGGACTAAATAAAATATATCAAACTCAAAATTAAATATAACTAATCAATTAAATTTAAAAAACTTTTAGTCTAGAAAAACAATTTTATGTTAACAAGAGACATGCCTTTGTGGAGGCTAAAACGGTTTAATGAGAAGCAAATAATTCTAGTTTTGACTTTTAAAAAAGTTTAGCTTTTAAATTAAATTGCTTTTAAGGCTTCTGGTAAACTGCAAATAAATTTAGATAAAAAGAAGTAATTTTTTAACCAGTCGATTGATGTTACATTAATATTCATCAACATATATTTTTATAGAGAAAAATGAATCCAAAAATAACCTAAAATAAGGTCAAAAGTGAAGCAGATTTTTAATACAAAGTAACATTTTTATCATTTCACATATTGTTGAATTTTTATATAAATATTCATTGTAACCGATAAAAGATCCAGTAGAAATGCGTTGTCATTTCTGCAAATGTAAGGGGTATCTGATGGAAATATTCTATAGAATTGTTTATCCTTGGAGTATTTCTTTTCTTTGCATGCTTGGAATTCATTAAAATTTCTTATATATTTCCATCAATTTTTTTTTTATTTCTTTCATTTCTTATATAATTTCAATTTTTTTTCGGTGATATCTTTCCCATAGGTAAAATTATCAAGTCCATTGTATTTTTTTATTGGTACAATAACTATTCATGAGAAATATGTTACTATACGGGATATCCCTTATAGGCAGGGACGTCTTAAGATATGGGCCAGGGGCCAGGGCCTCACCATTGAGGGGGGGGGGGGGCGCGTCGCGGTCTCTACTCGGCCTGAATAAGATCATGACCAGAATAATTTCAATCGTCAAATGTTATTACATGACTAGTTGAAGACATTTATTTCTATATTAAATATTTCAAATTTATAAAGTTTGCTAAGAACCAGGGAAAATATTAGTTTTATTCCTAAAGCGAAATATATCCAATCTATTGATACAAATACTGCTTGGGAATGACAGTCACAGACACTCTGTCCAGCGAACTTTTATTTATTTACACACATGAGTTAAGAATCGCTCATGAATGGACAAGAGGGGGCAAAAACACATTTCCTATTTTATGACAGGCATCAGGAGTAAAATAAAAAAAAGAGGGTTGAAAATGACCCTGAAGGAAATCACACTTTTTTGAAGAAACGAGTGGCCTACAGTTCTAAATCAGCAATTCCTTTCTTTAAATTAAATTTCTTCCAAAGAATAAGAGGTAATTATGTTTTTATTTTTGAATTGTATTTCTTTGAGATTTAAGATTATAAACGAATATTTATATCGCATTAAAAAAGTAAAATAATTTGTAATTGTATTTGCTTTTTTATAGAGAAAGTTTTAAAAATAATATCCAGTTTAAAAAAATGCTGCTCTTTTTTTTTTTTTTTTTGTAAATTTTCTCTCTCTCCGTCGGAACAACTTGAAATAATTTTTTGACTGTTTGTAAAATTATATATAAATATTTCAATGGACTTTTTAAAATATTTTTATATTGTTTAATATTCATAAGTGCGTGCTCCCTTCATTTTGAATGCACTATGGACTTCCAGAAGAGTTTTCGATGTGTATTGTAATTCAGAGAAATATTTTTATTTGCTTCTACTATGGAAAGCGTTATTTTACTCGTTTGAAATTCAAATGACTGTCCTTTTTTATTATTATTGAAACCCAAATAAAATATAACATTTATAAAATGAATATATCACATTGCTACAGATTGTAGTAATGTTGTATAAATGTAGAAAAACAATCATATAACAGGAATCCTAGAGTACGATTTGATAATTAGATAAATAAATGCCTGTTCAATAATTTAATGTCTCAAGAGTAAAAATGGAGAAATTCTCATCAAACACAGTACAAAATAAAAGACTATTAGTGTAAAGACCTCTCACTAGAAATTTTCTATTTACGTGTGTATGTTTAATCAGATTTTCCGGTAGAAAATTGAAATTTATTACATATACTTTAATTTTATACACCTTTTTGTTTACAAACTAGTTAGAGAGTTTTCCTTCCCCCCCCCCTTGAACAGGACAAAAAAAAAGTGAAATGAAACATATAGTTATGTGAATATATTACGTGAATTATGGCATAATGATTTTTAGAACAGCGTATTTATTTATTTTTAGTTGCAAAATAACAATTCTTTTTCGAATAACTCATCCCCCAAATGCGCATGTTATTAAAAAAAATCTCTTAGTTATTTTTAGGACATAAATAAAAGGGGAGCCACCTTTTACTAAATTATTCATATTTTTTCTGTATATCATCTTGTACCGGTTTAAAAGTGGATTCTACGCTATAACTGGTCATTTCATTTGAATTTTACTGGTCATTTATTTAAAATTCTACTGGTCATTTATTTTTAAAAACTGATCATTTTATTTTAAAACTTCATTCATGCGGAAAATGGGTACTCCAGTTAGTTTTGATATAAAATTTTTAAGGCTCCAGTCGACACGACAACAAGAAATCCCGAGCGTAATGTTAATGCTACGGAGTTTCGTACTTTTCTATTTACATCTAGGGTATTGCTTTTAATAGCATGGAATGAAATGCATTCGAAAGAGCAAAAAAAAAATGTTTCTGTGGCTTTCGAGTTTTTAAAAAAAATTTGCAAGTTTTTTTAAATATTTAAATATTTTCATGAGCCTGAATTGCTTAATTAATGATGAATTACATTCAGCGGAAACTCGACTTTCTGCTAAAAAACTAAAAATTAAGATAAATGAATTAGAAACTACTTCTTTAATTATGCTTTGGAATAGCATTTTGACACGTATTGACAAAGTAAATCTATTTCTTCAGAGTAAAAACATAGATTTGTTGAAAAGTATAAAATTATTGAAATCGTTAATGATATATATATAAACCAAAAGAGACTCTTTTGACTGTTTCTGAGCTAAAAGCCAAAGAAGTATAAAAGTGTTCACTAGAGTGTAAGACAAGGCTGTGTCTGGGAAACTTTCCTTGAAGGAAAAATAGACACCGACACAACTTTTGAAAACAGCCATAGCCAGAAATTTAAAATAGATATCTTTTTACCAATAACCGACTCTCTGATTTGCAATATACTACAAACGCGAAGTAAAAAAATATGAGAAGCTTTTTGAAATGTTTGGATTTTTTTTTTGAAATTATTTCTAATTTGGATGAGACAGAAATTAAAATAACATGCGAGAAAATATCAAAATTTTACGATAAAGACTTTAATGGAGAGGAACTGAACTTGGAATATCAACATTTCAAGTCAAATATAATCATTGATGGCGAAAAGCTAAGAAAAAGCAAAGAGAAGAAATGAAAAAAAGAAAGATTAATAAAAAATATAATTCTACAAAATGCAGATGAAGAGCAGTTGTTGTCTGAGGGGATTGGAATTGGGATGAACATACTCTATTCATGCGAGTATAATCAAAGACTATTCACAGTGTTTCCCTATATTGAAATAATAATGAGAATTTTCTTATCAATGATGATAACTAACGCTGGTGGTGAGCGTTCATTTTCAAAACTCAAACTGGTCAAAAAAGAATTGAGAAATCGTACGATTCAATCCCGTTTGAATAATTTAAGCTTGAAGAGTATTGAAAATGAAATATTATTAATAATTGATGTTGAAGACCTAATTAAAAAAAATGAGTTTACGAATTTAATTTGAAGAAAATGAATATTCATGAAAATGAAATGAATATGAAATGAATATTCAGATTAAAAGGTTGCAGATGGGCCTATTGTTTCATAAGGGCCCAGGGCCTCAAGAAATCTTAAGACGTCCCTGCGTATAGAGCTGATTTTAGGATTAATTTTAGAACAAAATCCATTTCAGTCTATCACTATTTGGTTGGTATTCAGCTTTATCTCTTAATAATAGATACTACATAATTAACAAGTTCTTCTCTTAGTATTAACTAATTCTGCTTCTATTTAGGGCGTAACAGATCCAACTCATAGAATAAGTCCGATTTATAAAAAATAAAACTGTGAGAATGATTGCTAATGATCCTTGATTTGTAAGAAATAGTGGTATCCATGTTTCTCAACATAAGAAAAAAAATGAGATTTTCATAATTAAGCTATTTAAAAATGTTTTCATAACAATAGAAAATTACAATAAGTCGATAATTAGAGCTCAAATACTTTTTATATGAACGCATTCCTAATTAAAATTTATCTATATAGTAATAAAATGGTTTCTATCTCTGAAGCTACCGCAATATCGAAATCTTAAGAAATTGTCTAATTCTTAAAAATTAAAATTTTAAGCTTCTGTTGCACTCAGTTTATAAATTGATTCATAATTTCTCATGTTTATGCTTTTAGCAGTATTTCTGTCTAATATTTTATTCTCATTTTGAACTCTGTTTTAATTTTTTTCTTATTATTTCTTCTTTCAATTGATTTTTTCTCTCTTTCTGAGTATAACTGATAACTCTCTGGCTTTCGTTATCGATTTTATTTTTGTTTGTTAAGCCTATCGGTGAAAGAGTGGAAATGTTTTTTTAATGAAACAGATTTGTGAAATTAAAATATTCTGAGAGAAATTTTAATGTTTTCTGAAGTGTGAAGTTAACTTTTAAGTCAAATAGAAATACAAATTTGAAGAAGAAACGAACTGTCAATAACAAAACAAATAAAAAATAATTGAAGTGTTAAACTAATTGAAACCTGCAATATTAATTTTTATATGAAATACTTTTCATTTTTTCCCTTTAAATAGTGAAAAAATGCTTTCAAAAATAAAATGTGAAGTAGAATCAATAACTTACTAAGCAATTGAAGGTAATTGGCCTTGAAAGAAATGAGACCAAAAAAATAACAAATGTGACCTGTTCATTCTAAATGGAATAGTTAAATATAAACTAAATTTTACCCGAGGCATCAAATTCGAATTCAGAACTAAAAACTTATAGAAAGACATATAACTTTATCATTTGCTTGGACACTCCGGATAGTTTTGAAGTAAAATATCGAAGTAAATATTTTTAAATTTGTTAGGATTTCCAGCTCATGTATGTTATTTTGTTTGTGAGTGAAAGCATGACAGGGAACACGTATCTCCGCGCCTACGTCCTGGATCCACCATTGGCTCCCTCTACAGTTAGAACCACAACTACACTTATGCCCTTAACAATCTTGAGGTGTTGATATGGATTAATGGCTTGTTATTAAAAGAATTATTGAAACTCACTGTTGATTCAGCCAAAGGAACTGAATCATATAAATAAATTTCTTATTATTTTACAAGTATCATTGACAATAAAGATCATTGGCTTAATATCAACGATACCGTAAAAAAAAGACTTTATTCTGAAGTCCTAATTAAAAACCAAAAAACATTCATAAATGTGTATTAAAAATTAAGAGGAAAACACATCAATCACGTGCCTACGTGACTTATAACATGACAGACACTTCTCATTTGGCAATCGCAACCGCAACTTGCAGATTTTACAATAACAACAAGCGATTGCTTGTATCGCAACCTCCTCATCCATTGGTAACCGAATTAAATTGCTCTTACGGAAATGTGTGCTGTGATTAAAAAAGTAGTCGTTTTTGGTGCTTCTGGCAATACAGGATTAGCAACAGTTGAAGCTGCTATTAAGAAAGGTAAAATTTAAAAAGTAATGATTACTTAATAAATTTTTTTTCAGATTCCCCCAGAGGGCAGCAGCTTATACTGGTCACGTGTGTGCCAAAGATCATAAACACATTTCACCTACGGTAGATGAAATTTACAAAATGTTGATCTTTAAAACATTTTCAATTTTTAAAACTACACATTATCATAATTCCTGGATAAATACACTAAAGTTTGCGCGTTGTGTTAGTAGTTCGAATTCCAGGGGATTTGTTTTAGAAAATCTCTCTGGTGATCGTAAAGGTGTCATTACCTTGGGATTGAATCGACCAGAATCGAAAAATGCATTAGGAAGTCAAGTGATAAATTCATTATTTGAAGTACTAGATCGCATTAAACATGACCGAGATGCTCGAGTTCTTGTCATACACAGTTTAGTTAAAGGGGTATTTTGCGCTGGAGCAGATTTGAAAGAACGCGCTGCTATGCCTGAAGCAGAAGTTGGACCTTTCGTCAACAAAATCCGACAGTCAATTACCAATCTGCAAGATCTTCCCATTCCTGTAATTGCAGCAATTGATGGTCATGCTTTAGGTGGAGGATTAGAAATGGCACTTGCTTGTGATATGCGTGTGTGTTCAACCAATGCTAAAATGGGGCTTGTTGAAACAAAACTAGCGATAATACCAGGTGGTGGTGGAACACAGCGACTTCCTCGAATTGTTGGGCCTGCAATCGCCAAAGAGTTAATTTTCACTGCTCGTATAATAGATGGAAATGAAGCTTTTAAAATTGGTTTGGCTAATCATGTTGTGGAACAAAATTCAGACAGTGATGGTGCTTATAAAAGAGCTTTGGAATTGGCTGAAGAAATACTCGCACAAGGACCAATTGCTGTTCGAATGGCGAAAATGGCTATTAATAAAGGATTGGATGTAGATTTATATTCTGGTTTGGCATTTGAACAAGCTGGTTATGCTCAAGTTATAGGAACTAAAGATCGCATTGAAGGTCTAAAAGCATTTAAAGAAAAACGCCCACCAAAATATACTGCTGAATGAACATTTGAATTGAATAGTATATCATTTGAATGTTTAAAATGGAAGTTGTAAAAGTTATGAAAGGAAAAAGTGTGGAATGTGTTATAATTTTTTGAATTAATACTATATTTGTATTTTAATAAATTTTGTATCATTTTGCTTTGAATCTTCTTATTTAACCATCACATATAAAGTTTTGAAAGCATTGAAACATAATTCCATAAATTTGTGTATAATGATCTATATTTATGAATATTTAATTTTGAGTTGAAACTTCTGCATTAATGTAGATAAATTTATTTTGATGTGCACTTTATTAAATTATATGTTTATGTATATACCTTATAAATATGTGTAGGCTATGAAGTTACAACTTTTGTAAGGGACAAAGCTAAACTTGGCTCAGTGGTTCCTCAAAATATTATTCAAGGCGATGTTCTCAATGAAGAAGATGTAAATAAAGCAATTCAAAATCAAGATGGTGTTATAATAGTTTTGGGAACCAGAAATGATTTAAGTAAGTTATTTTTGTGTAATACTTCAAGTAAAAAGTTGTGTTAATACTGAACATTGTTCCAAAGAATTTCCAAATAGTTAAAAAAAATTTGCATGTTATATTTTCAAAATTTATCACAAAACTACAAATTTTTAGAGATTTTTTTTTTTTTTTTGCTTATAATTAAACTATAAAGGTTATTGAATTTTTTTGTGACTAAGCTGCATATTATTTAAACTAATTATTGTATGTAATTTTATTATTGAGAAATATTACTAATTACTACTTTTCTAAAAGTGGTATTTCTGTTTGTTAGCTTTTCATGGCATATTGTCTGTTTTAAAGTGAGTTGAATCAATAGATTTTTTTTCTCATTCGTATACAAATTTGCTTGCAGTATGGAAAAATAGTATTTTTTATCATACAGTGTAACACATAGAGAACTAAGATTAAGAGAAAGTTATATTAAGTTAAGAATATTTTTGAAATTTTGATATTGTTAACTTTGTAATTGTAGTCTGATATAATTTTTATGTATGTTAAAAATTCTATGATGTTGATTTGATTTGAAAGTTTTAATTGTATTGTCATTTTTCAAAGACATTTAATATTGCTCATTTACATGTAATTTCCACATATCTAAGCAATTTACATGTACAGGAGCATATTAATTATTATGTAAGTTAGTTTATTTAAGAATTTTTTGTGATAATAAACTAAGACAACTACGAAAGTTAAAATTTTGTGATGTTTTGAGAATTAACAAAATGAATATGTAGAAATGATCATTTTTAAAACTTATCTGTAGATAGTAAAAAAAACATCCATTGTAGCATATACACCCAACTCTTTTTTATTATTTTTATTTTTTACACAGTAGATACGTTCCTTAGAAAACTGTACAAAAAAAAAAAAAAAATTGTATGAAACAAATACATGTGGCGTATGTGAAATTTGGAGATATACTCCACAACTTTTAAAAAATCGTCCAAGGCGAAAAAACTCGAAATATTTTTCAAAAAAATAGTGAAATCTATATTACACATTTATAAAACAATTCATTATTATTACAAAAAGATTAAAATTAGTGTATAGTGAAAATGCAGTCTATAGGTATATAGAACATATAAAAATTCAAATTGAAATTAGGAATAAAACTACTAACAACTATTCATCACTACTTGATAACAAGCGTGCATGTTTATTAAAGACTGGATCAAAAGTGCTCTCATCAGTAGATGTGTCAGATATGTCTAGCGCAGAAATGAAGAATTTCGTTTATGTTGTGGTCTCTGTTGGGTTTTTTTTTTTCCGTTGTTGTTACAAAGTCAGTTATTAGTGGCTGTTTTTTTGTTTCGCAATTTGCTTATTTTATTCTTGATGTCAGGATTGTTAGAAAATGTTGTTCCATACTTGTAGCATATTTTGAGCTTTCGGGACTTAAATCTGCTGTTAATAGATGGATCTCATCTTCAATTTTGTCATTATGGACTTTTTTATTATCATTAAACTGTCATAAATTCGATCAAATCATCCTCATCCAAAGGGCTTCCTAGCATTAATTCTTCTATGTCATCCATTGGCATGTTGTTAAAACCTTCATCACCTATTGCATTTGATAGAGTTATAATTTCAGAACATGCTGCTGATTTTTGTTCTATGAAACTTCCACTTTTCAGGCATGCTGGAAGTTTTTTCCAACAAGCCTTTGAGGTCGATTGGCGCTACTGTTTGATGACAAAAGAAGCATGTGTAATATAATCCATAATTGTTCACATTCTCCATGTTTCCACAATAGTAAAAAAATTTTCCATTGAGTCTTCAATATATTTAAACATTTGCTTTATGTAGTACATTTAAAATGTTGCTATAATACCCAGATAGAGTGGCTGAATCAAAGAGGTGGTATCAGGTGGTAAAAATAGCATTTTGAATAATTTGGGAAAAAATTGGGGGGGGGGGGAGTATTTGTGTTAGGATAAAAAAAAATCATGTAAAAAATAGAGTTGGGTGTGTAACAAAAAATCAGTTTTGAATAAAAAAGATCAAATTTCTATTTTAGCCCAATTTTACCATTTATTTGTAAAACATTATTATATGTATGTGGGTCATTTTATTGATTCTCTAAAATCATATTTCAGTAATGTAAATGTTATTCATGTTCCATCTATTTTAGTTTATGGTTCAATGAATATTAAATGTTTAGGAGAATAATTTTAAAAGGACCATTGTTTCAAGAATATTATAGAAATATTTATTATTTTAGTATTACCTTGTAATATAAAAGAATAAGTACTCAATACCATACCACTCAAATCAACAGGTATTTATTTTATATATGTTTAAAAAAATATTTCATAGATAAAAAAAAAAAGATTTAAAAAATTTAAATGTTTGATTCATCCGTAATTAAAAAAGTATGTTTTGATGACAATTGTGGTATTACTTAGACAAGTTAATTTTAATTTTGTTTTGCCATCATCTAACTGCTTCAAAGCAAATTTGTCTCTGATTTATATGTTTGGATTGTTGCTACATCTACTTCTCATTGTTGACAAGAATTAGAATCATCATTATATTCCAGAAAGCAAGTAACAATCAAAACAATGGATTGTTTTCTGTGAATCTGATCCAAAGATCTCATCAGAACTAAAAAAATATGATAATGATTTTTTAGGATGCGAAGGAAATCTTATCATGGACTTCTTGGGGAAAGGAAAAATGATCAATTGACTACTGTGAATTACCCCATATCCCAGTAGTAACACAAAAGCTCTTTGAACTGGCCTGCAAATTATAAATCCTGGGCAATTACAATATTTATAATTTGCATATTCACAATTTATTTGAAATTAGAAAGGGACCTTTTAAGAATTTAATTTTTGAAATGTAATTTCAAATTGATATATATATATATTTATATCTAATAAAAGTTCAGTAAGTATTTGAAAATGTGACAAAATAATTTTATTTTGAATCTTGAAGCTGTATATGAAGTTGAACAAATTTTTAAATAATAATAGTAAAAAATATAGAAGTTTATATTTTATTATTTTCATGGCTGTCATTGATATAAATGAGTGATATATATTCTCATATTTAAATTAGTTAAAATTTGTTCATGATAGTTTATAAAGAAAAAATATTTTGATTCTGCTATTAAATAACTTTCTAAATGTAAAATCTTTTTATATTCATTCATACAAATAATGGAACTTTGAAAGATTTCCTGTAATTTATTCAATTGAATTCTTTCTATACTAAAAGGTTGAGGTCATGTATATTGTTCAATTTTTATTGAAAGTACTTTCAGCACTTGTTATTTAGGTATAAAATTCTACTATTAATACTGAGTTCCAATTGTGTGTTTGTTGATGAGATTAATTGTTTTGAATTATAGACATATAAATTTTATGCATAGTAAATGGTAGGGAACTTTAAAAAAATGGTTAAACTGCAAAACAATTTTTAATATGTCTATATGAATACACATATATGAATGATTTCATATACATGTAATTTATTGTTTTTATAACATTTGTCTTTGCTCATTCATTAAGGGTGTAGAAAAAGTATTTATGGGAATATGTCAAGTTGGCTTTGTTCTGCATAATTAACCCCAGTTTGTTCCAATCCCTAATGGAAATGGGTTGTCAACTTATAGAAGTTCTATAGTTATGTATTAGAATTTTTTTTTTTTTTTTCAGTTTACAACAAAAACTTTCTCTATTTTAAAGTGTAAAATTATTTGGAATCAAAATATTTAATGGGACAATCAATAAATATGACTCTTCATAAATTGGTGTTATAAGTTTGTATTTTTTTAGCTGGGAGATATTAGTGTAGCAAAAATATTGTTTCTGATTTATTTATATTGATAGTTATTAAGAAAAACTGAGTTTGAAAAATTGAACTGCAGAGTTTCAGTACTCTTATATACTTACTTTTTTAAAAAAATTTTAAAGGTCCAACTACTATGATGTCTGATGGAACCAAAAATATTTTGGAAGCTATGAAGAAAAATAATGTGAACAGAGTAACTTGTTGCATTTCATGTAAGTTTTAAACTAATTAGATTGTTTTGAAGAGATTTGGAAGTAATATTAATAGTTTATTTTCAAATTGAAAACTGATGTAAAAATATATTAAATATATATTCATAACTGAAGATCATATCAACTTTTAAAAGCTTGAAATAAATGTTTAAATAATATTTTAACTTTTAAAATTATGTTAGAATAATCCTTTGTAAAAACTGTAGCCATGTATCTTAAAATTTGGGTTATAACTGTAAGAATCCAACTGTTTTAATTTGATTATATTGCTAATGAATTTTTTAAACCTAAATTTTTATGAAAATTAGTAAGAATTGTTTTACTGTGGGAAGTATTAAGCATATACATATTTATTAGGTATTTTAAAAAAAAAAAATTCTATCGATAATAGTAGAATTGTATAAATCCAGAATTTTTTTCCCCTACTCCAATTTGTGTAGCCTTTTTATTTTGGGAAAGAGAAAAAGTTCCAAAGCCATACATTCCTATAACAGAAGATCATGATCGTATGTTGCAAGCATTGAAAGAATGTGACAGAGAATGGGTAGCTGTGCTTCCCCCACATATTGCAGGTAAATAAAAGGATTATTAACCTATACTATAATAATTATTCCTATCATAGGAAAAAAGTTATGTATGTAGAATTATTTTCAAAAGCATTTTAATAGTTGTCCTATAAGTAGTATTTGACTTCATTTAATTTATTTTACATATTTAATTTTTTGACTTGAATTGCAATAATTATTTTGAATTAATGCATTTAGGATAAAAATATTAAAATATCTAATTGAAAAAAATTGTGTTGCCTGTAAATTTGTTTAGCAAATTTAAATTATATTAATGCTTTATTTTTAACAATACTGATTAATTGCAATCTTTATAATTCTCATAATTAGGAGAATTATCATGTGTATGGATTAATTACATATGCTATGTAACAAGGTTTTTGTGGCACCCAGATAAAAATATAAATTTAATACATTTTCGTAAATAGGTTTTTTAAAATTTCCATCTGAAGTATATCTGATAGCATTTAAATTTATTATCTTCACTTATGTTAAGACTTAGTACAATAATCGGTCATTCTTCAAATTGTGTGCACTTTTTTACTGTAAATATTATCGTAGACTTTTGAATTTTGACAATTTTCAAACTAACTCTTGATTATATGAATGTTTACTTTTATTATTTGATTCGAGGAACTCCCAAGTATCCTCACCAAAACTGAACTTTTTAGTCAAGTATGCATGTGGATCACTTAAATGCACTTGCTATATTAAGCATTGAAAAAGAAATTGCAAAATTTTTTAATTTTTTAGAAGTAATTAATGTATTGGCTAAAACAAAATTGCACATTAAATAAACATGCATTAATTATACGTGTTCGTGTTAATAGTTTTATTTACTTTACAAAAAATTTAGGGTAGTAAATTGTTTCTTGCATCTGGATTTTTTATAGAGAAGGCCAATTCTGACACATGAAGATTAGTAATATTGCTTTCTTAAAAGGTGCGTCAGAATGACAAACGATTGAAGGCTGGGTTTGTATCATAACCATAATCTATTCTGTTTGAAGGTAATGTTGACTGTTGATGCGAGTACATTTATTCATTTTTATGGATTGACTCCAGCGCTCATGGGTTATTTCACCTAACAATTTCCCCTATGTTTATGGATACTTAACTACGAAAACTGTGTCAAAAACTAAGCTCAGTCTGAACAAGCTTATTTTTATTTTGGGTGTCACATAGGAAATGATGGTAAAACTAACCTTCCCCCCATATATATATTATGCTATAAGTATTCTGCTTTGCTTCACTAGAAAAAAGGAACGAAGATCGGTGCATGCAATTCTCTTTGATCTGACAAGTCCTGTAGAGGATTGTAATTTGTCTTACTTAAATCGCATATATTCACGGATTTTCTCGTATTGTATGTATGGAAATCAAAATTTCCTCTAATACAATTCCCTATTGTTCCATTTGTAAGATGTTTTATACCCCACAGACTTGGAATTGCATATGCCTTGTCTATTGAAACAATTACCATTTATAGAAGAAACGAGAGTCCAAACCATAAGTATCATTTGATCCATGTTTTAGTCCTAAACATAAAACAACACTGCACTTAATTCATTAAAGAGAATTAAATGACTTAGTCAAAAACCTGAAGAATCTTGCCAAACACCTACTGGAAATATTAGGGTGTAGATTTGAATGGAATTGGAAATATTAAGATGCAATGGAAGTTATATTAAATTCAATCACATACATTTTGTTCTACCAAAAAAAAAGGTAAGCAATTTTTGGAATTTTTCATTTCAAAATTCCATGTGGGAATGCATAATTATTGATGGTTTAATAGCTGAACTTGGTTTTGAACTTCTAGATAGACTTTTCAAAGCCTTAAGCAGTAATGCGGCATAATGGCAATACTAAACTATCATTACTATTGACACATTCTGTAGAAATGAAACATACACAGTGTCTGTATTAATTAAGAAAATACAGTACATCAAGTACAACCTGCAATTGTTTGGAGTTTTTAAAAATCATAAGCCTGGTACTCTGATTTCAGAGTAGATTTATAAAACATTGTTTCCTGTGTCCAAGTAGAGCAATTGACAAACAATATACTGTTGAAGATAGGCTTCTTTGACAGTTGTATACCGAGACAACATAATGTTACATAGGCCCCTCTAATGGATCAAAAGCGGTATTTCTTCTTTTTTTACATATTAAGCTTTGGACAAAAGTAGAGAAGTTTTTGGATACATTTTTCAAATGTGAACAATGCTTAACTAAGACAGATAAAATTTATTAGCTCACTGATCGGGAAATTTTTGAAAGATGAAAACTTCAAGAAAAACTTTAATATTTTAGAGCAGGCCTGTCCAACCCAAAATACTTTGTGGGCTGCTTTTGAAACTCATTTCATTATTGCAGGTGACATTATACACACACACACATAGATATGTATATGTGTGGATGTGATGAATTCAATTTATCACCTTTTTAATTTTGGCTCTTTTAATGCTTATTCAAATTCTTACATTATAAACTACTACTACTTTCTCCTCTCGAATCACAGGAAGCGACTAATCCTCCCAAGCCTTGATAAAGAAATCAGGAATATTCTGTAATAAATTAAGGGAAATATTTAATGAATGCATAGAACATTGTATTTGTACGAAATACAATGTACAAAACTGTCCTGTAGTTGTAACATAATGCTGGTGCTAAATTATTAGCAATATAAAGACACCATGCAGTCAGTTTGTCTGAAACCATGTGCTTCTGGGTCAGATACGTAAGGCTAGCTGCAGACAGACTGACTGCTGCTATTTGGCATCATCCACATGTCTAGTAATGCACACCCATTCTCTTGA
Source organism: Nephila pilipes (assembly GCA_019974015.1). Classification (NCBI taxonomy): domain Eukaryota; kingdom Metazoa; phylum Arthropoda; class Arachnida; order Araneae; family Nephilidae; genus Nephila; species Nephila pilipes. The sequence goes on from BMAW01125933.1 coordinate 23,333, forward strand.
GTAAGTTTGCTGGTTGGTATACATTATCTTCCCCTCCCAGAAGACAATCAACAAGTCTTTTTAAAATTAGCTCAGCTTTGTAATTGTTTCAGAAGAAAAATATACTAGAAAATTTTTGATGATAGTTGAGTCAATGTACTGAGAGATATTCCCACAGTAATGGTATATGATATGAATGACTCATAATGGAATACTCTTTGGTACTTTTATGCACAATAAAAGTTTAATTTTCTCTTCAGATGACCCAGTTCCATGAGTCGCAGATTGATACTGGGAGGGCTATATGCAACCTGTGGGTTGGCCAGGCTTGCTCTAGTGATGGCTGCCTGACAGGCATCTGCTTCAATAGTTCAGTTCTCTAGACAATACCAAAGCTGAATAAGCTAATAAGAATTTATAGACTAAAGGTAATAAGAATTAATAGACTCCTATGAAGTTACAAGATGCTAGGATGTTATATGTCATTCAAAATTCTTTTCTTGGCTTGCACTTTGGTCTTTCTCTCCAAAAACCTAGGTGCTGTAAAAGCTGAACATGGAGAAAGATTCCTCCTAGATATTCAGGCAATAAAATTAATATATCGAGAAAGAAGGGGTCCTAATATGAAGGATTTTTATTGTTTTTTTCCCTTAGAGAGGATGAAGCACTACATAAGATGAGAAAGTAAAGGTACTGTAGATAGAAATGTTTTCTAACATTTTTAGTGCTTTTATTAGCCATCGATAAGCATATTTTTTTAGCAGACAGTTTTATTAGAATTTCCATTGGTGTACTATCAAATTTAATATACAACTGTTCAATTCTAATAGTGCATGTCTATAAATTACATACTGACAATTACTTTTTCTTCGAATAAAATTCAAAATACAAATATATGTTAAACGTCAACACATTTTGTTATTTAGTTTTGAATTTTTAAATCTCATTGCATTTTATGATAAAATTTCACATAAAAACATTTTTTTCATTTCTTTTAATACTTTTTTTTCAAGAAAAAAACTATTATTGTTGACGTGATGAGAAGCTGTCTCAAAGTGGTTGGTGATTTTTATTGGCCTTAATCAGCACAGTCAAGTTAGTAAGAAATGGCCAAAGCAACTTTTTTATACCAGGAAAAAGTTAACATTTTTGACTATTGCTTAGTGTTATTTTAACATTAGATTATAACTGGAAAACAAATTATTTTTGATTGCTATGTAATTTGTTTTTCTATTTGTTTTTAATTTTGTCAATCAAGAAAATCATTTCAATTTTAAAAAAAAGTTTATATATAAAAAAATTTTTTAGTAAAATAAATATATTTTATTTTTCAGAGGAACCTGCCAAAGGAAATTATGAAATAAAAAATGAAGCTCCTGTTGGTAGGGTTATTTCAAAATATGATTTGGCTAATATTTTAGTAGACTGTTTAACGTCTGAACAACACATTGGTCATTACGTTGGTATTGGATATCCTCAATGAATTATTACAGAATTTTTGCTTTAATATTAATGTAAAACCTTTGTTATTACTTGTAGAGTCCATCACTAGATAGCTTTAAGCAATCATTTTTTATCTTTTGAGATTGATTATATATATTGTTTGTAAAATATATATTATTTGCACATGTTTATTTTAACTTGAAAAAATTTATAAATTAGAATACTTATATATACATATCTATTTTTCTAAAAAAAAGATTTATATCTTTCTGTGCTAATTTTTTTACAAACAATAAAGCATTTTGTGTACATACTGTTATTTTACTTTTGTACTTTATCATATTTTAAGGGATGAAACTATATTTCATGTTATTTAATAAATTTTGAACTTTACTTAAAAATCTCTCAAGTAGTATTGAAAATAATTCCTTTAAAAATAGCAAGCAATTCATAATATAATTTTTTTACGTCAGTTGTACTTTTACTCTTTATAATCTTGTTTAGATCATATAATTATTGAATGTTGTAAATATCTGTTAAAAATAAATTTATTGTATCTATTTAAGTTATTACAAGATTGAATAAAATATAAATTGCAAATTTTTGCAAGGCTTAATTTCATAGAAATAAATTTCAGCTAAAGTATTTTTTAAATTGAATATTCTTTGATCTTGAATCAATGTCCAAGTGAATTGCATAAACTAATTTCTTATATATTCACAATTATTTATTTTATACAATGAAATATTCACAAATCCTAATTCATCAGTATGTTGAACATCTTGAAATGAAGATGCATTGTTTGAAATAATTTAGTAACCACAATATTTATTTGAAGTACAATGTGCACATTTTTAATTTTAAATATCTTTAAATTTTGACTAAAAGTATGTATCAATGCAAAATTCATTGATGTCAATAACATTACATATATTTATAAAAAACGCCTTTTTGATAAAAGTCTGTTGTAATGTAATTGATAGATGTATGACATTCCCAGCACAATAATCAAACTTGATTTTTCAAGGGAACTTAACATAGAATGGTTAATGCTTACATTTGTTACTTATCAAATGGGATATAGTTCTAGTGTGATTGAAAAAGGATGTTTGAGAAACAAAACAGACTTCGTCTTCATGATTAAAAATTATGAAGATAATTATAGCTGAGATGCTAGGGAAATCTTGGAGATTGTGTAAATCATCCGAGTTTTTATGCGAAATGTAAATTTAAAGAAAATTAAGTTATCTTGAATATTATATTTATAATGTGCCATTGCATTTAAAATAATATCTGTATTTCAATGGGGTATTTATCCATTTGAATTTTGAATGAAGAAAGCTATTTTTTCAAGGAGCATATAATTTATAAAGGATTGAAAAATGGTTCTTGCAGAATTTGAAATAACATATTTTTTTTATCAGATGTCATATTGGAAAGCACAACTTCAAAACTCATTTGAAGATCAAGACAAATTGGTACATTGAGATATTTTTTTTTATTAATTAATGCAGAAAATATAGGTATAGTTTTCTATTGTATGAGTAAATGTATCATGTTGTAAGTTTAATCTGAAATAAATATTCTAATTAAATAAAGCAGAAAACATTATGTATACTCAAAATATGAAAAATTTTAGTTTCCAATGTAGTGTATTATTAACTCGGTTAAAAATCATAATAGTCTTAAATGATTTTTGAAAAGTTTTTAGACAGTTGAAACTAATTGTAAGAAATAGTATTTAAAAAAAAAAAGGACAGCAATGCCTGAATTTGATAACATATTTCATAACAGGAACCATGTTTTACTTAAAAATTGGTTGGATCTGTACAAACACATAACTAGACAATTAAAATAAAAATAAAGGGAATAAATTTAGTACTATGATTTTGGTTTAGAAATAAAATACTTTTTTTTTTGGGAAAGGGGATTACAATGATATAAATTTGTAATTATGAAGTTGTAAATATTTTTCAATCAAAAGTAAAGGAAATAATTACATAGAGAATATTTAAAAATAAATGTATAATTGTTGCTGCATTAACAACATAACAAAAGATATCAAAATTATAAACATTATCTAATTTATTAATACTCTTCAGTTTACCTTCAGGGGAAGGTTGATCTCCAAGACCAGCCTCCTATTTAAAATTCCAGTTTCAAGTTTCGTGAAATTATTAATAGTAATAGATGTGTATACCTATGAGACAAATATATTAATTATATTCTGATTGGTTCCCAGTGCTTTTTTTAAGAGATTTTTCCAATAGAAATGAGTTTGACATAGAAACAATCCATTCTGTTTACTATTGCCCTTTTTACCTTGATAAGATCTGAAAAACTTTTAACAGACTTTTAAATACTGTGCAGATGATTCAAAATAAAAATGTTTATCAATGGCTCTCTACTTTGTATCCATCATGAATGAGAGCAATAGTCAAAATTCATTTCATGGGACCGATACTTTTTGGGTGTGTCTCATTAGAATAACATTGTTTGCTAACAAAATGTTTATTTTTTAAGACTTAAAAGTTCTGAACTATTTTATAAATAAAATTACACTGTAAAACATGTAATGAATTTCTTTTAACAACTCCAACAATCATCATAAACTAAGGTTTGATTTCTGTTTCTGTAAAGTTTATAAAATTATTTCTATCACTTATTTGTTTCAAATTACAAAAGTTCTTTTGTCTTTAATGAATATGTTAGGGTTAAATGAAAAGTAATCTGGAAGCTCCAAATGAATCTACACGAAAAACAATAATTGATCTTTAAAGAGTCATGTACATAACTATTTTTGCATTGTTAAGATGAAATTTTAACTTCTAAAAATCAGAATACTATTCATCATTTTCTCACCATTAATAAATGTATTTAAATAATTAGTTTTACAAATGTTTGAAAGATTATGAATTGCAAAAATGTGTTCCATATTAAAAGGAAACAGGAGAATGTTTTATTTTAATAATTGAGAAAGCAACATAATAAAGTTTTATTTAAATAACAATCTTGCAATGAAAATTTTATATATATATATATATGAAAACAAAAATTACATTTAATTTTAAATATTGATTTTGATAAGCTATATTACAAATTTTGGAAAGCAACAACATAAAAGAATTAAAATTGCATACTTATACCAGTGACAAAAGAAATTTTATTTCTTTTCTCTAAAAAATGCATTATTTTATAGTCACATTATCACAAAACAGTCAACAACATTGTGTATATAAGAAAACTCTTAAAACATGTTTAGTTTCTAAAAATATAAAAACTAGACAATACTTTGCTCTCCTGTATTGGAATGATAGGCACGAGATCTTAACAAGAAATAGTCAAAAACTGAAACGTGGAACATGACTTAAAAATATATTGCATAGATAAGGTTGTATGAAAATACTATATTTACGATAGTCAAATACATTGTATTGTAACCTTATAAATTCTAATCCTCAAAAAAAAAAATGGGAGGGGGACATTAATTATTCCTAATCTATCATCTGCACAGAAAGCATTGTGCTTTACAACAAAGTAAATAAAAAAATGAATATGAATAACTAGGTAAAGTAATCTAATTTTAAAATAATTTAGTTGGTATTCTTTGAAATCACAAATTTCTCTTATTAGTCCAAGAGAATCAACAGTTTAATTTTTCACTGTTCACATATTCAAAATTTTAGAGAACTTGAAATTCAAAATTAAACATCAATAATAATAATGCTTAGATGTAAAATGATCAATCCTGTAAATAACTACATGTGTGATATAAACTCTCACTAAATGCAAACCCATAACATATTTCTTTCAAAAAATTGCTAGAAATTAAGAGGATAAGACAATCATACTTTCTATGTGCCATGCAGTCATCCAATTTTCGCCCCCATTGCATTAAAAAAAGATTGTTATATTTTAATCGATACTGATAAAATTAAGTGTTTAGAAAAAGAAGTAACATTTTCTACATAATATGTCAGGTCCAAACTTATACTTTTCATGAATGTCTTGCATAAGGCAATATTTTCAACAGAATGAAAAGTACTAAAATTCCATTAAATATACAAGCAATAAAAGTTAATAGATATGTTATTATGAGTATGGGATTGATGTACATCTACATAAATAGATGTAACATATTTCAAACAAAGAAATATTCTTGCTTTTCATCATTTTAAACAGCCCATAAAAAGTTGATTACTTTAAGAAAAAAAAAATCAATTTTTTTTTTAAAAAATACATGAATTAAAAATGGAAATCTAACAAAATTATTTACTAAATAAGTATATATGTATTAAAATAAATTGTAACATTGTTATAAGAAAAATGAAGCATTAGATTTAAAAATTAATGTAGCAGGGATAATTATAATAAATTTGTCTTAGTAAATTGAAAGCAATCTTCCTACTATCCTTGTTATACAATTCCAGAACAATATCTACTTCTGATACCTTGTAAATAAAAATGTTACAAATATAGACATATGTCCACAAGACTCATTTTCATAATTAGATATGTATTGATTGACAAATATTTTCATGAAGTATAAATTTTACTGAATCTAATATATTTTTCTAACTTTTTAAAATCTACAGAAGTATTTAATATGTCATTTTTTCTTAAGCACTATTTCATGACTAATTAATACTTAATTCCAGAGGAGCTCTTTAGAATGTAAACTGATTTTGTTTTTACATCTGTAATCTCAATGAGACAGAAAAGATAATCAATTTTAATACTTTTCTAACAAAAGAGAAGCAATTTTATAGTAATTTTTTTTTAATAAAATAGTTAATTTTTCTTTAAATTATTCTATCTTAGTAAATTTCTTAGATTTATTTTGCTCTTATATTCTACCCTAAACCATATAATCTTCAGGTTAAAGTTGCTAACTGTATTCTAAAGTAGAGTAAATTATTGATTGCTAATGCAGTTACTTTAGACTTATTCAACCAAAGAAAACTTTATATTTTTAAATGTAAAATCTGTGATTTTTGAAATATAATTTTTATAACTAGCTCAAGTTTAAACATGAATCATTGCATCCCAAACATTTCTTTCTCAAAATAACATGCTCAAAACAAAAGGAGAGAATGAAACTGCAAATTCCCTTTACACTTTTTTCTATACAAGGGAAATAGATAAGGAAAAAAAAAATGCAAGTCTTAAGAAGTCAAACTGTTAAATAATGTTTATGATTACATAATAAAAATAGTTACTATAATAAAATGGAAAAATTGTATTATTTTTTTTCAAAATGGAGGGAAGAGGGTAAAGTTGGACACATGATTTTAAAACAAATTTCATTGATCTATTTTTTTCTGCACAAAATAATGAAATAAATCTAAGCATCATACTAGTAAATAAAATATTTTTCTATTGTTACAAAAATTATAACTATTCTTTTAGTTAAACATGCAATTATCTACTAATAAAATAAATAAGAAAAATATTTGTATAAAAAGAAGTATTCACACATTGTGTATAAACAATACATTACAATTGTATATTTTCATACAGTTATTTCAGATATGAAAATTAATTAACTACGTCAAAGAAAGGAGAAGTATTTTTAATCCTTAATTGAAACTAACGAAGTTAAAAAAAAATTGAACACTTGAAAAATAGAGACAAATGCTAATAAAATAGATAGCAATCCAATGTACCTTCTATCAAATGGCATGCTTATTACAGTTATTGTATTATAGTAAGTTTGAAACTTAATATTAATAAAAACATCCATTTTTTCCTTCTTGACATATTAGATATGTAAACATTTATTTTTTAGTCCAATGTAAATATTCTAGCTGCAATATCATCAAGAATCCAATCAATTCCAAGAAGCAAATTTTCTCCAGTTACTGCACTGCAAGGTATTATACGCCAATGGTGTGTTTTTATCGAATCTAATTCTAAAAGCTAATTAGAAAAGGAAAAAATAATTACATTGAAAAAAGAAATAAAGTTCTAATATACAATTAATTACAATAAAACAACTAAAATTCTTTTTTACCTCCTTAATGTCTTCAGCAGTAAGAGCACCAGGTAAATCTTGCTTGTTAGCAAATACCAACAATGTTGCTCCAGATAATCGCTAAAATAAAAGAGATATTAAGTTTAATGAGTAAATAGAAAAAATTATTAGTGACTGAATCTAATAAGTAAAATATATATGGAGCTTGATATTTTTTAAAAATTAAAATTTTGATACATTTATTTTGTTTATAAAAGACATAAATAAAATTATCATTAACATATGTTTGAAACATTTATTTGATTTTCATTAAACAAAAGCAAAACATAACAGTTGAGTATTAATGCAAAAGTTTGTTTAAATTTAAATATTTTTTAATACTTTTTCACACACTTAAATAAAAGCAGTTTTTATAAATTAAATGCTCTAAAATTTCATTGCATTGTTAGTTAATCAACATATTTATTTAAACAGTTTTATATATATATATATACAAAAAAAAAAAAAAAAAAACCTTACTTCTCTATAAGATCCTTTTACTTTTGGGGTTCAAAAATGACTAATTGATTTATTAACGTGCACTAGAAGCAAAATTAGAGCTATTGGTAATGGACTTCGTAATTTTCAACCTTTTTCAAGTGACGAAAACGACACCTGAGCTTGCACTTCCCTCTCCAAACTTCAACACCATGCCTACAGGGGCTTTGATCCTTGAAAGATTTAAAATGCATCCGCCCCCATTACACTGCAGGTCTTTGACGACATCGAGGCTTGAACCAACTTGACAAAAACTGCCAGCTGCAAGTCAGTGGCCGCGACCACATTGGGGCTTAAACTAGCTCTAAAGTTATTATCAAACAATACAAACATAAGCACACAAATGCAAAAATTACCTATTTTCCTTCCAAATTATTAATATCTGTTATTTAAAGTTTGACCAGTAAAAGTATTAAAATAAATATTTTTTACTTTTAATGAACAAGTTTTATATAAATACTCTAAAATACACAATACTATTTTTAAAAAAGATATTAAGGTAGGGTTATTAGTCAAATTTTCTTAAAAATTTCCTTTGGTCCAAAATGAAAGCTTTTCAGCACCTTTTGCTCTTTTTACTAATTTTTTTTTACTTTGTTATTATTGGCAACTATCTTTGTGTATTAAATATATTAAAATTTTTGATTGATAAAAATAAAATTCACACTTAATAATAAACCTATCAATGATTTAATTTTCTTAATTTTAAAAGGTACCAAAAATAAAAGGTAAAAATTCTTTACATGGGCTATACATATATAATTTATCTAATTTTTTTAAATTTAACTTATTATTTTAAGTAAATGCAAATGTAACTCGGATTGCTACACAAGAAAATTGGAATGAAAATATGATAAAAATTAACTAAAAAGTTTCAAAAATGTTTGATGTTAAAAATTTAATTACTGCTCATAATATTATAGATTTAATTTTTTTTGATAAAAAAATTGCACATATTTCTGATATCTGCTTGAAAAATTTTAAGCTATAAAATAATTATCACAAAATAAATCATATAGCTAATAATTTTTAAATCATTGATGCAATAAAACTTAAACTTTTAAACATAACAATTTTTTGCAATAATCATGATGACTTGCAAAACCAAAATACATTATTAGACAAAAGTGTCATAAAGGCACAGAAAATAATAGCTTTCAAACATGAATTAAGAGCTCAATAAAATTACTTCTTCCAGCAATAGAGTATGCAATTCATCTTTGCAATCTTGCAATCGACGTCGATCAGCACTGTCTACAACCCATATCAGTCCATCTGTACTTTCAAAATAGTTTCTCCAATAGGATCTTAAAGATTTTTGTCCTCCAACATCCCACATATTTAACTTGAAACTAAAAGAAAATTCAACATCAACAAGAATCTGTAATAAAATATAAATGCTAAATTTTAAAAAGTAATACATACCCTCTGTGTTCCAAAGTTTTTATATTGAAGCCTAAAGTTGGTGATATAACACTAATATCTTCACCATTAAATTTCTTCAATATTGTAGTTTTACCAGCATTGTCAAGTCCTCTACACTGATGTTAAAGTGAATAAAACTATATATTTTAAACAATTAGTGTAAATTCAAAGTGCAAACTTAAATTGTACATTGATTTTAAAGTCAAAATTTCTGGATAACATTATAATAAAAAATGTTAAATGTAATTAGAAATTAATGTCAAATGATAATGTTTCTTCGGTACTTCCTTGTTATAGCAGCACCTGACAACGAATCACTAAGAAATATCGCCTAGGTATGTTATATTGCAAGATAGGCTTCACGAGTTTGGTATTGATTGGTAATTGCAATTTGACAGGCACTCTTATAACAGGGGAAAAAAGCATTCCTTCATATAAAAACTGCATATTATCCAGCATATGATGCATGAAGTTATTCATTATTTTGAAACAGTTTCTAATTATTATACAAAACAATATAAAATGATTTCAAAACATATTTAATATGATTTAATTATTAACATATTAGTCCTTAAGTATAAACTATAATATATATTGTAATTTTAAATCAAAGTCAGGTAATGATTAGTGATCTGATGTTTTACTCAACTAACTTCCATGCTCTATAACTGATATATTGGAATGTCTTTAATAATGTTATTTATTATGAGCCATTTGTCATAATAAATATTAATAATGTTATAGTCGCTTGTCACAGATGCATTACACAGGCAAGGTGAAACTCTTATACAAATATTTAAAACAATATTGCAAACATATTGATGGAAAATGCCAAAGTTATAGTATCCATCAAATTTTGATAGCCTGACATCAGAACTTCACAATAACCTCCCCTATGATGATTTATTATAACATTTTAAGAAATGACATCAAAATTTTCACTAGTGTATAATTTTTTCCATTTTGATGCATATCTTTTATTTCTTCCACCTTTTTTTGGCATAATTGGAGTTTCTAAAAAATGAGGATGTAGATTCCAGAATAAATCTGTATTTAAAAAAAAAAAGTGAGGATTTAATACAGTGAAAAATAGAAAAGAATGGTTTGTTCCATCTTAAATCATATCTAGACGAATTACTTTCACACCAAGATAAAGAAACTAGAAGGAACAATTGCTTTAAATTTATTCCTTCCACTACTGCAATGAAATTACTTGATGAAAGGTTACACAAATCTGGTCTAAAATTAAACAAATTAATAACTAAAATGTAAACTACATCTGCACAAACATACATGCATCCATGTATATAATAAAGATCTTTTTACCTTTTTAAACAGTCATTCTTCTCTTAATAAAAAAAAAGTAACAATTCCTTTCTATTTTTAACCAACATGGTTACAAAAAGACGTATGTACACAGATTTCTGCTATTTGTAGCCAAAACTCAGGAAATAGAGATTTGTTTGAAATCGTAACTGTTAGCATTTTTAAAAATCAATTAATACTTTATAAATTTTTAAAAAAAAGTATGGAAATATTTTATATAAAACAGAATTTTTTCATTATTTTAACAGCTTTTACAATTTTTGAACGACAAATTATAAAGTTGTATATAATTAAGCTTTAGTTTTTAGCCACTTGAGGGTTTATTGTTTTCTATACCCTATAAATATCATACCTAACCACTTTTCAAAAATTTATCTTGTTTTTGCATATATTTTTGATGTCTCCTTTCACCAGTAACAAACTTATTTCTCTTTAATTTTTTATTCGAATGGAATAAAATATATGCAATATATGTCAGATACCAGCTTTCACCATTAATGAACTCAATTTTCAATAAATTTCCCCCATTTTTTTTAATGGAATGAAGTGAAACAAATATAAAAATTAAGTATTTTATTTACTTATTGATTTATGTATTACTTTAAATCATATGTAAACTGGAATCAAGATGTGACTGAAAATAAATAACATTATTCAGAATTTTAAGCTGTGAAGCAGTCTTTCTTTCTTTTTGCCTCAAGAATTTCAAACTATGTCTTTTTAGTTTGGCTTCCTTCTTGGAATGTTTTGGGGTCAAATAATTTTAATATTGATTAACTATTATTATTTTAACATTGATTCACTATCAAATAATTTTAATATTGATTATTGCCACCCAAAGAGCTGATGTGTAAGGTGGATCACTTTTGGAGTACCAGATCACTTTTCAATTTTTTTATCATTTACTTCAATTTTAATTACATTTAACTTAAATATATATTCAATTTAATAATTTATCATTTCCTTCAATTTTAAAATCGGAAAAATTTACTAATGTCCATTTCTCGATATTTCATCGTTTACTTTAATTCTTATATTAGAGTAATTTAATAATAATTATAAAAAATGGCACCTTGGGTGGTTAAATCTGTTCTTTGCAAGACTTTGCATAGAACATTTTTAATTAATTTTTTTTATTATTTTCACTGGTCCACATTGAAAAAAAAAAATCTTTGAGATACTTTAAGCAGCAAGAATTTTTAAAGGAAAATTAATTTGCTTTGAGAAACTACGAATTACTATTTAAGATATTTTAATCTCTATTTTTGCAAGCCACGGCTTGTTTGATGAAACACAAAAAGACACATATGATTTAGAATTGAATGTATCACAATTTTTTTTTATCAGAGGCAATTTAATATCACACATCCTTTCATTTGACACAAAATATGGGGTTAAATCGAAAGTATTCAGAAGCTATTTTTCAAATATAATAAAATCAATACAAATAAAATTCTTTATTTTTTTTCAGCACTACAAGATTAATATGTCTTGCTTCGACTACTATCTTACACAAACATATTACGCTTCCATTAAAAATAATACATTTATCCACTTATTTAATATGTGTCATTTTATTTACAAAATCGAATGTTAAGTTTTTTCATCTAATGCGCTAAAAATGAATACCAGAATTAGTAATTTTTATTAGAAATTAACATGTGTAACTTCAGATCACTTTCAAACAAGAACAATAGAATAAAAAAACAAGTTAAATTTCAAAAGGATACAGCATAAGAAGTCGCATCTCTTTTTCTTTTTGTTTCATTTTCTTTAAAATCGTTAACAACCCCATCATATACGGAATCCCATCAGATGCCGATCGCAAATATAGTTCGAAAAGTTTCGATTTTCTTATTTTGACTGATGAGCTCAGTTAACGGTTATGACTAACGGTTTCTAAACACTGTCTTTGATATGGTATCATCGAACTTTTGGAAATATCAAAGGAAATTATTGATCTCGAAAGATAAGCGATGATTTTAAAAAAAATTACGAGAATTTGGAGCAATTGAAAAAAAAAAATCATCCGGGGATCCCATACAACGCAACTTTTGCAGAAATATCCATTGCTCTTATTAAAGGTAATTTCTACTGGCATAATGATCCTTGGGAAGTATGTCGTTAGGAGAAAGGAGAAAATAAAATGTAAACACCTTGCCCACCGCAAGTGATAATTTTCAGTTTTTTCCTATGGACCATGTAACTACCGGTAGACATTTTACATTTTTTTTTATTAGCGCCGCGTCCTCTCCTTGGATGCGTTTTATGTATGTTTTGGATTGCATATGTATGCTTTGGATTACAGGAAACACCATTCTTTGATGAGGAATGTGCAAATTATTATTATCTATATTATTTTTAGACCCCTTCTCTCTTTCCCATGGGCTTGAAAAAATAGTAAAACGAATATGTATGAATCAACATGAAAATAATCCAAAAAATGTTTTGTGCTAAGTTTTGCATACATGCTGAGTATTTGTTACTGGGGTACATAACCCTCACGAGCTTTAATTCCCAGAGTTTACTATTGAAATGGATGTAGCTGAACTTTGGTTGCTCACATGCCCAGGAGTTAAAATTTAATATAAAAGTTGAGAGAAATTAAGCGAGCAATAGTAAAATATATTTTATGAAGATGCATTAATGTTAAATATTCACTATCTGAAAGTTGAATTATTTACTGACTTAAATTTAATTCATTTATTAAAGTGGTGTTGCTCGGAAAAAGCTATTTTATGAGAAATTTAATAAAATTAATTGGTTAGGGCCGTAGATATTATTATCCTGCTAGCTCGTCCCAGTCTGGTATTTTTGTAGGTTGTCTGGAGTTTTTCTCTCAGAACTGAGAAGGTTTTTTTCTGATTGGTTGTTATGGGAGCTGGTTATCAGTGGTGGACGCATTCGATTTTATTGTTTTATGTGTGACGGAGTTTTTAAAGGTGTATTAGAGATAAGATTTAACAATTAATCTATTAAAAATTTTCTGGGTCTATGTAGTAGTCGATTATTTCGTAATGGAGTGTATTTTTCTATCACTTGGATGGATCTATTTGTGGAGGGATCAATTTTGTAGAAAAAGTTTTACTATGAACAGATTTAGCCATCCAAGGTGGCTATAAAAGGTTTTGGGAAAACTTAACATTTTTTTTTAATAATTTGATATATTTTTATTCGAATCTTTGATAGAAAGGTTTGGGATAGCTAAATATACTATCATACACCCCGCACAATTTCAATTTAGTTTTTAAACTTTTTGTAGAAAATATTGCGTCGATTGTAGTATTTCATGTGTAGTATAATATTTAGAATTGGTTTGTTATTCTGTATCGATAATTTTAAAATCTTCAATAAATTCTTACCCTTGTCCCTTTGCAAAGTTTATATTGAAAACGTATGTAAGTACCAAAACATTCGTTCGAATTTTTCATTCATATTCACGTAAATAATATAAGCTATATGTAATTAAAATTAAAGAAAAAGATAAAAATATTATTAAAATGAAATGTTGGAATGCAATTTAGCTCAACCACGCTTGGCGACAGGAATTCTTTTACGATATTTTGCCAAATGTGGCTAATCTGGTTTCTCTTCGCTGAGGTGGCTTTATCCGTGATAACCCTTTTGATTTTTCAATTTCAGTTGGACTTTCAGATCACGAGCTATTTTATTTTTTTTTTTTTACCATTTCCTCAGAGAGATGCTAAGCGTTTATGATGTTTTTTTTTTTTTTTTTTGTCAATCATGGAAAGTAGATTTTTGCGTCTTCATTTCGAAACCGAAACTCACTATTTAAAAAATTTTTTGTTCCTCCAAAACGTTCCGCAAAAAAAAAAAAAAAAAAAAAAAAAGCCATGTTTGGCAATTTTTGTAATAGCGCCAAATGGTTGTGCTGAATTGCATTTTCACCAAGTGAAAATATTTAAGCTAAATATCATTAAAATGTAAGTGAAATATAAATTATTGAATTAAATTGAATATATTTCATGCTTAATGTAGTTAAAATTATATTTAATTGAATATAATATAAGCTACATGCAATTAAATTATATGTAATTAATATAATGTAAGCTACATCTAATTAAAATTATAGCAAACGATAAACTGTTAAACTTTATACATTTTAATCTAATAGTAACTAAAATGAAAATAAATAGTTAATTATTAAACTGAATAGAGTTTAAGCTAAATGTTCTTAGCATGAAGAAAACGGTAAATTGTTATATAAATTTAATATTAAAGAATATAGAAAAATTTAACATTAAGCCCATGGAAAGAATCGTAAAATTAAGAAATTTCAATAATAACTTTGTTAATAGTTAAAATTAGCAAGTGTTTATATTTAACATTACATCCAAAACCATTAAGTATAATGTAAAAGAATATAGAATAATTTAAGATTAAGCCTATGGATAAAAAAACCGTAAAATCAGGAAAATGAACAAGGTAACAAAATATCTGAGTTAAATATTAAACAACTGAAAAAAAAAGTGGTCTGGGACACCAATTTATAGGGTGTAGAAAACAATAGCCCCTTGGGTGGCGAAAAACAAATTTTATAAAAACCAGAAAAAAAGAAACAAAAACTGGGGCCACATATGAGATTTATGCAATCAGTATGTGCCTAACATTTTAAAAGCTGAAAAAGATATGTAACGTTCAAGTTTTTTTTTTATTTGTTGAGTGCAAATTTGGTGCTCAAAATTATTTTACATTTTTTTTTTAAAAAAAAGAATAATAATTTATGAATTTCTCAGTTAGTCTAATTTATGTTATTTCGGAAAGTGAATTGATAATTGCCAAACCCAATCTGAAAAAAAAAAAATAAAAAAATTTAAGACGATGCAAATCAATGATGGAAAAAGATAACTTCTTTGAGAATGGAAGACATACATTGAAATGACAAAAAACTGAATAGAAATTTTAAAACCATTATATCCTCATGTAATATTCTTAAATTGTGAGCATATTTCTAGAAAACCCGCGCATAGATGAACCATACAAGAGTCTCACGAACGTCAATTGCCTATGAATATCTCTTTCAACAAGAATTAGGCATTTGAGGGATAATTGGCTTAGGGTTCTGAGTTGCATTCTATCTGGCCAATAAGACTTTTTAAATTTTAAAGCTCCAAGATGTACTTCACAATTTATTTACTATATTTAAATTGATATTATTTCATTAACAATATTTAAGAGCTTTAGCATAAAATTTTAATAAAGTATTAATTAGAAAATATTAGAGCTGGAAATTCTTAAGAATAATACCATTATTTATTTTTTTTATAAAAAAAGTAGATTTAGAGAGAGAGCTATATAAAGAGGATTGTCCTCCATATCTTTAAATATAAATAAACTGACGATATTATAAATAAGGAAAATAATTATTACGTCTTTTTTATTCAGTGTATAAATAAGTAGAAATTAAAAGTATTTTTGACTTATAATTTTTTTATAAAGTATTGCTATAAAATATGGAAAAGAAAAAAAAAACAATTCAACACAGTAAACATTGCGTTGTAATCAATTGTACTTATCTCTCAAGTATCTAATTTTTCAACTAGATATAATCGCCTTTTTCTTTGTTATAAGGTTTGGAAGACAATTTATGTCTTATATGATTCAGGACATAATCGAATAATACTGGTGTTAAACAAAAGTATTGTCTGAATTTTTCGTCATTGCAGTATAGATGGTGAAGCACTAGAATTTGAAACGGACCCTCTGTAGCGCGATTTTTTAAGCACTCCACTCTTCTCTAAGCGATTTTTTTTCCATTTCCGATGATTGCTGATTTTCCAAATATGCATTAATAATAATATGTTTAGATCAACCATTTGTGTCCACGGTAGCCAATTGATCGTGGTAATGAAATCGTGAACAATGTTGTTTTGTCGAGTTGTAGGCTCGAATTCCCAAGCTATTAACCCTCTAAGTGTTATACACGGGTTATCCCGTCCTGTTTGAGATTCTTCAAAAGCGTTCCAAAGGGGTTTTCCTTGTGGCTGTAAACATCCCGAAAGCGGCAAAGCCACATTTTTTCGCCTTCACAGGATTACTTCTAGCTAGTTTGAGACGTGTTTTTTCGAAATTCCTTTCCCCCTTTAAAGTTTTAACATCGTGATAGATAATTAGTGAGGGTTGCGGACTCACAATGAACGTTGACATGGAATGTTATGGCTCATTTGGGAACCCCACTCTTGCCCTTACGGTTGAGGGATTCGTTGAAAAGGATGGGAGGGGGGAGAATTTTTGCAATCTACGTCCATAATTGTAATGGGTATCAGCAAGTGTCTGTAAATCAGAGTGGCTTGAGATTTTATTTTTTGCATTTGAATTAAACACATCATTTGATGGAATTTTCGTGATATAACCAATTACTTAAATGAATAAAAAAGCCACTTTGAAGAACAAAATATATTTTATACTCACTTTTGATTATCATAAATTTATCAAACTATGGCTAGAAAGGATAATTTGCAATTTTAAATAGTCGGACTAATTAATTTGTCTGTGTCATTATTGCTTGATTGGGTCTATTTTTTCACATTAAAATTATCAAACGGAATTAAGTTTCTATAAAATATTTTAAATCTCTAAAAATATTGCTAAATAAATATCTATAAAATATCTGTTTAATTTCAAAGAATATATAAAAATACTGAACATATTTTATCGTTTGATTTATCATATTTTAATCAATAATTTCAGTTTTTAAAATAATGATCATTTCATTATGAGACGTAGAAAAATGAACTTTTCAAAATTAGAAACGTTTTAAACTTTCCAACTATAACAAATAAATAATAATTAAGCTTCTGTAGTATATTACCTGGAAAATGTTTTCTTATGTATTGAAAAAAAATAACAACTGGAAAAAAAAACAAAGTTTTTTAAATCCATTAGTTTTTTTTTTCTTCATAATTTCAAAGCCAAGAGTTCTGGGCAGCTAACATATAATACTTAGTTTATTATTGTTAAGATACCGAACAGTATCTGAATTTTAAATAGCTGAATTTCAGTTTCCTTCAAAGAGAAGATTAATGAGCGTTTCTCCTTTAATTTATATTTTTAAACTGGATTCTTCAAATAATTAGCAATTAAAAACGTATATGCACTTTTATATTTGTTTATATGCGTAACTGTCAAATATAGATTTCTCCAGATACTTTGGGTTACTAATTATTCAAAGATTCAATTTTAAAAAATAATCATTTGAATAAAGTCTCTCATAATTTATTTTCTGTTCAAGGATAACTGAAGTACAGGTAATTAAAATCTGTACATTTTTCGTAAACTCAACCAAAACTGGGAATTTTGTATAAACTCCCCTGAAGACCTTCCCTGAAAGAATCATTCTCAAAAAAAAAAAAAAAAAAAAAAAAAAAAAAAAAATACTGCGCATACACAGTTAACAGATGGAAAACGGTTGCTGTAAAGGCTCAGCGTTATTTAACGTTTCTGCAAGAAAAGATTGTTCCATCTTAGCGCGAAAAGATGCTCTTTCTCCTGTTACGTTTATGCAAGATGAAACAACAAGTCACACTGCTAATCCAGTGAAGGAATTCTTGATAAAGATGTTCGGGGAAGAAGGAATCATTATCAAACATTGCAAGTTTCCAAGGCCTCCTCGGACTCCAGATCCAACACCAGCAGTTTTTTGGCTGTGGAGATATTTAAAATCCCGGGTGTATCAATCCCGTCCATCCAATCTGTTGGAAGATGCGATCCGCTGAGGGCTGTCATGTAAACTGCCGGACAATCTGCACTCTGCAGTTGCTGGATTTGTGACACGCCTGCAATGAGTTATCTCCTGTGGTGGTGGACATGTGGAACACATGCTGCTATAATAAATGATTTGGTAACATTATTTTTGCTATTTGTGTGTCTTTTCTTTCACTTATGTACAAAACTATCAGCTGTTTTTTGAATTTATTTTTCTTATCTTAAAAAAAATCTCGTGATTTATCGATGCTAAATCTGCAAACCGTTTTTTATTTTGCTTTATTTTCCATGTTTTATAAATTTTTAAAGTTTTTACAAATTTTTGCCCACCCTGTATGTATATATATATATGTAAGTATGTGTGTGCATGATTGGGTTCGCAAGTGATGAATTCGATATCAATTCAAATTCTCACGTTAAAAACTACTACAACTTTCATCTTTCGAGTCTGGGGAAGCGAGTGATCCTCCCGAACCTCACTTTAGAAATCAAGAACATTCTGCTATAAATTAAGGAAAATTACATTTTATTGAATAAAACATATTTACGTGAAAAAACTGTCCTGCAGTTGGAACAAAACGCTGGCGCTAAATTATTAGCGGTCAAAAAACACAAAGCAGTCAGTCTCTAAGCAACAATATTTATCTACATCCAATATATTAGACTTACTACAGACACACTGGCTGCTGCTATTTCGTATGTTCCGCGCGTTGCATTCCCTCCTTACTTCTAGTAATGCACACACACTCGCGCTCTTCAGTAAGTTTACTGGTTAGTTATACATTGTGTATCGCGCAATCGCACCAGATGGCCCATGCGCTTTTTAAAATGAGCATTGCAATTATTTCTGAACAAGATTAGAGTAACCAAATTGTGATAAAAGTTGAGTCAGGTAGTGAGATATTCCTTGGTAGTAGAGTATGATACTTACAGTGGAATGTTCTTTGATACTTTTTATGTACAATAAAAGTTTAAATCTTTATTCAGATGACCCAGCTCCGTGAACCGCATATTAACATCTGACGGGCAACGGGTTAGCCAGGCTTGGTCTAGGATATGTCTGTACGGATAGCTGAAAGGAAGAAAGCCACATATAGTTGCAAGTTAAATGTTAATATGTTCTACCTAATGTTGTGTAAAAGCGACATAAGACAATGCAATTGAATTTAAAAACATAAACATGAAAAATAACAACGAAATATTGTTTTATGCATTCGTTTGAAATAAAGCTGGATTGTGAGATGAAGTACATTAATTTTTTGCAATCCATTTTAAACTATGATAGTATATTTGTTTCATTATTATAATTTATACAGGAATTCTTTGCGTAAAAAAATGTTTTTGAATGAATTCTTTTCAAATAAAAAAATGTCAATTCTCCCGCCAAAATTCCTTTATCAAAAATGTTTAAATCCTTTTCAGAAAAAACAAAGCAAACACTGCATTCTTTCCCCCGTTAATATTCTTTAAGACGTCAAAATGAATACTAATATTAGTTATTTTTAATCCAAAAAAGTCATAATGAAAAACATAGCTTTGGAATTTTCTGTGAGCGTTTTAAAAGACTTCGTGTAACTTTAAACCGGGGGCAAAAATGTTATCTTATATTTCTCAATCCATTTGAACCTAAATAATAAAAATTCGTTAATTTTTAAGTTTTCCCATTGGCTTTAAATTTTATTAACAAGCGAAGTGAAATTTAACGACATCATTTCGAGTAAAAAGCTTATGTTATCAAAAAAAAGGTTAGTTATCAAGTAAAACATTTAGTTACTTTTCTTTTTATATCAAGAAAAAATGTTTTTGTCTGAACTAATTTGATATATGACGCTATATTAACAGTTTGGAATCACGAATGTCTGCTTTGCATAAAGGGGAGTGGGATATTAAGAAATAACAAAAAAGTGATGAATGCGTGTTTTTACTTTTCTCTTATTTATGTGTGTCTTTATTGGTAAGCAGTTTCAAATTTAAGCGAAACAACTTAATTATAACTGTTTCTGCAATTAAACGCACAAGAAGGACAAATACGACATCCGGTTTGCTGTTGCAATTAGTGTCAGTTTAATAAATGTCATTTTGCTTTCACATGATGAAACATTTACATCATTGAATGCTTTACAATTTTCATACATAAGTTTCATCATGCAATGTCATAAAGTGTGGTCTAAAACTGAATGTGAAGGATTTGAATTGTGAGAATGTAAAAAGCTTTGTTTATTGGAGCAAATAAGAAAATTTCTATTTATAATTTTGTATGAAATTTAAAAAAAAAATCTTTATTTTAACAAAAGAGCTTGAAATTTTCAATCATTCTACAGATTTAATAATCTACAAATATTTTATAATGGATTATAAGTAATTAAATAAATTAAAATTAATGCTTATTTATGGCAATATAAGAAACTGACTTTTTTTAAGCGAAATAAAAGTGGAATGGAAAAATGGAA